>MBFL02000074.1:0-115328 GCA_001696595.2 Aspergillus hancockii
CTCCCCGCCCACCTCCACGCCTTCCACCCCTCCAACGCAAACCCCCACGTCACAAGCACCGTCCGCCTACTCGGAACAGTAACAGCTCTCCGGGGCGACACGGCGACAATCGCATGCGGGGATAACGGGGACGTGGCGTTGATCTTGAAGCCCGATTCGCATTTGCAGATGGGGAAGTTGGTGGAGGTTGTTGGGAAAGTGGTTGATGTTGATGGGCAGGTTAGTTTTCTGTTCTTATCCTAATGTTCTTTCTTCATTTTTCTTGAGAAGGGGGGAAGGGGAGACGTGTTATACTCTGGGGTTGAGGGCTGACGGATGGTGTGAATAGGGTCTTGGTCTTAGGGTGCTTGGAAGTGTTGATTGGGGGAATCCCGCGGATTGTGGTATGTTCTATCTATTTTTCTTTTCTTCTGGTGCTCTATTACTTCTATTCCAGACCTGGTACTGGGGGGATATCGAATAGGCGCTGTGGATGGATGGCTGATGGTGATGAACTTGGACAGATTATAAGATTTACGAACATGTTGTCAACGCGACACATAAGTACAAGTCGGTCTTTTATGATGCGGCTGAATAGATGAATTACCTCATTTTCTCCTTGTTCTTCTTTGATACCAGGGTGGATATGCATGGGACATTGTCTTCCTATGCAGGAGCAGCATTTGAGCATGGCGGCGAAGTGGTGAAGTGGCCTTAAACTATCGGACTTTGATCAAAGTGATATACAAAGTACTGCTAGGCAGTTAGATTATGGTACAAGAGAACCCTTAACTTCTATCACTACGGGAACCGCTGGCACATCTACACCGGCAAGTGAGAGATATGCATGCTCTTTCAATTTCTTTCGTATTTGATATTGTGTCACTCGAGACCAATAGCCTTGTTCTGCATTTTATGCAAGAGTAGTGAGGGTGTCAGACCCCATGGTCACTCACAGCAGTGTAGTGCCTGATTCAGACAGATCATAACATGAATGTAACAATGAAAATAAAAGATAGGGACAATTCCAAGATCAACAGGGTACTCTCAGTACAAGTTCCAATCCGCCGAACGCCATCGCTTGAAGAGACATGGAGGGTAAAAAAGAAAAAAAAAGAAAGTCTCGGATACTCATCACAAGAAAAATGGGGTTAACAAAGTTTTAAAAATAAAGAAACTCATCAAGCATTAGTAGATGTGTTGTGTGTTTGTTCTTCATGGCTCGATTCCTCCACCGATTTAGCCTTGACGCTCAAGGTCATCACATCATTGTTTAGGGCATCAGAGCTGAAAAATCCAGAATCGAGCATATTAGAATCCGCAAGATTAAAGATGTCGAACTGATTCTCTTTATTAATGCCCGAATTAGGCAGGAGCGTATTGATGAGATTGCCGGAATCATCATCAACCGCATTTTGCTCTTCCTCAGAACCGTTTGGCGAGACATAGTCAGACGGGAGCCAGTCCGGCCAATGGTTACTTTTGGACGCATCATAGCCGAACAGCGAGTCAGCATTCGCAGCGGAAGCCGCATCGGAAAAGATGTCCACAATCATGTTATCCATTCCTTCAAATGCATTCGTGCTGAAGACATCATCGGGGAGAGAAGGCAACTCAGGTATGTGGGGACGCGATTGCTTGGGCGTTTTGCCCTGACGCAGCGGGCTGTTTTGGATGCGCTGGAGCCGTTGCGCGGTAAGCTTGGTGGGTGTCGTATTGATATCCTTCCGTACTTTAGATGACGAAGGTGAGTTGAATGGCAGGGAAAGTGGCTTTTCGCCCATGGCGCCTGTGCGAGGGTTCCGTCGCCTTGGTGTAGGGCTAGTGGGCAAGTCTAGCTCAAAAGTCGGGCTCTCGAAAAGACAGTCCAGGTCGGAAGCGCCATTGTTCTCTTTGTCCTGGGCACGCTTGCCTGATTCACGGGAAGCGATGCGAGGGCTACGACGTGGGCTATTCAGTGCCGACTCGCCTAGAGCTTTCAAAGGCCCGCCCTCGGCCTGGAAATTAGGAAACAAAACTCTCCTCACAGATCTGGGAGTAAGACTATTCTCACCCGCCGCGGCAGAAGTACGACTTTCAAGATTCCGAGCAGGGCTAGACTGGATAGCTCGCCTGAGGACTTCTATCGCATCTCCTCCCTCTTGCCAACGACTTCCCGCAGTGTCGGATGATCTTCGAGGTTCCAGGCTGGTTGCACGACGCCGTTTGGATGGTTGTTCCTGGGCTTCATCTTCGTTCTCGTTCTCGTTCTCATTCTCGTTTTCGTTTTCGTTGCTTGTGTTGTCACGAGGTGTTGCGTCGTCGTCTGCTGCCGGTGATGAGGCATCGGATACGACAGGCGAGGAACCATCCGTTTTGGTCAATTCGGCCCTGCTCCGGCTTCTCGTCGAAGCACCGTTGGTTGAAAGGGGACCACCCCCCTTGCGGCCTCTTGGGGGACGCTTCCTCTTGCCGTTGGAGGACTTGTTCCACTTGTTCTCTGGCCGCATGGACTTAAACTTGTGAAGCCATAGACCACAAGCTTTCTTCCATATCAGTAACGGGAACGCGCAACAATGAAATAATTATTAGCACTTACGGTTGCAAAGAAGGACCTGAACAAAGTCATTGTCAACGTCGGCGAGGCTCTTCTTGTAGATCTTGAACTTCGTCACTTTGTCTTGGTCGCCCCGCTCTAGGGATTGCCAAAACAACATGCCCGCATCCTTCTTCATTTCATCGGCTTCTTCTTCGCTACCATCAATCTCCTTGGACCAAGCCCTTCGCCAGGTGGGTGTTTCGATCGCGCCGCAGTTCTCGCAGTAAGGTGGGACCTGCCCATCGCGAATACATTTATCAAGGCGTGCCTGAACCTGTCTGAGTCTTCTTGCGCCTGCCCCACTACGGACTTTGCCGTCCTCTGCTACTCGTTGTGGAGCAGGGGTCTCTGCAACAGAGAAATCGCTCATGGGGCCTTGGGCCCAATTAGATTGACCGTGGGTTTGTGAGGGCACGACAGGATCACTAGCTGGAATTGAGCTGATGAGCTGCTCCAGCTCACTCTGTGACATAGGAGCAGGCGCTAAGGGCTTAGGAGCCTGCCGAAAGCTGGCTCGTGAAGACGGTCTCGAGCCCGCCAGGCTAGCTGGAGCGCGAGGGGGTGCAGGGGCTGCCTCCTTTGCAGGCATTGCTTCCTTCGCAGATTGTCCTGGTAACTCATCACCGGCATGGACATGCTCATTTTGAGTCTCCGGGTTTACGCGAGCGGTAACAGGCGAACTGGCATTGACTGCGGGGC
The DNA here is from genome assembly GCA_001696595.2 of Aspergillus hancockii. Lineage (NCBI taxonomy): Eukaryota > Fungi > Ascomycota > Eurotiomycetes > Eurotiales > Aspergillaceae > Aspergillus > Aspergillus hancockii. The sequence continues at coordinate 3,257 of MBFL02000074.1, forward strand.
GTACTATCTGCTTCTCTCTGGTAGAATCGTTCGTCACGGGCCTTGTGTAATCTTCCAATGGCGTGCCAATATCTTCATCCAACAGTTCCTCCACGCCACCGCTCATGAATCCAGAATCCGGGTCTGTGACCATAGGTGGGAGGACTGGGCTGGACCGGGTCGGGAAGCTACAGTCCAATACCGGAGGCGAGGACGGCATGCTGAACGAAGGCTCAAAGAGACCTTGGTAGCGGGACTCTTCTGGTGATTGCGTATTCAACTCTCCAGGTGTTTGATCATCACTCGCGTTGTATGGGGAGGCGTAACGATTGCTCTGAACGGATGATTCACGCAGAAGGCTGGGAACTGGGCGTGCCCGACGATGCAGGCCATTTGCGTCAGATATAGGTGTGGGTGGGCGAACCGGCTCTTCATTAGAGTTCTGAGCAGCAGCAATGGCAGGGTTGATAGGTGTAGGGCGGTGGATACGAACAGAAGCAGCCGTGCTTGCTGCTACGCGTAAGGAACTTGGCTGCTTGTCAATATTGAAGTCAGACTTTTCGGGCCATTCTGCTCGATACAACTTGGCTCGTTTCCGGGGTTGTGACTCTGCGGATTCCTCGCAACTACCGTAGCCCGACTGGATAGATCCCCTGCGACTAGCAAACCGAGATTGAATAGCGAAATCCGAATCACGCATAGAAACACTAGACGAAGGGCGGATAATATCGCTCTGCGCACGATCTAAAGGTGGTCGTGATTGGAACATGTGTTGTGTCGGTTGGGACGATTGTTCCTGTTGGTAATTGGAATGTTGGCTTCCAGCCGCCAACGCCGACTGCGCAGGTGAGACAGATCGATGTGGACCATTTGCATGGACTGACGGAAGTTCTCTTGGCGTTGAGCCTTCACTCAGCAATCTATGAAACCTCTCAATCCCTGAGTGATCCATGGGCGATGCCGTCCGTTCCGGTGGCTGTCTGCTGGAGGGCGTCATCAAGCTTGGGTTTTGGCGTAAAAAGTTTGTCCACGCTTGGGCATCGAATTCGTGAGGAATAACACTGCTCAGCTCCCGATACCTTTGCATACTTTCCAAGTATTCGCTCTGCATAACCGTGGGAACAGGTACCAACCGCAACTTCACCTCAAGTGTCTCCTGAGCACCTTTTGAGAATAATCCTAGAACATTTTTGCATACACGACCTGTGACCATGGTTTCGCATTGGTGGGCGGGGGCATTCGATGTGGGAGAAGATGATGCGAGAACCCATGATAGCATTCCCTGTCCAACCAAAGGTGTCTCATATTCGGAGTAATCGTAGGCGTAAACGGTGTAATCTTGCCCAAGTTTGGCAACCAATTCCGGGCTATAAAGGAACAGTTAGTAATGATCACACTCCCCAGGACTGAAGTAGATACAACGTACCTAGCTGAAACAATGGCTTGAATGCAAGTTTTTAGTTCGATGACCCCAATCTGCGTCTTCTCATCCAGGGCAGCAGTCTGGACGTCGAGGAGATGAGGCCACCGGGCCAGGCAATTCGTCTTACTGGCATCGTCAAATGTGTAAAGTACCTTGACTAATTAATTGGTCCTAGTGGTTAGTATCCTTGGTTGAGTTGAGTAAGGACAGAAAAACTCACGCCTCATAGGCCGGACGGAAATTCCGTCCTGAGATTCCATGCCACCAACTTGAGAGTAATAACCATAAGCAAGTTAGAGAGAGAATATTCAATTAGGAATATGTCAAAGTGAGGTGAATGTTGTTGTAGAAGGGGTCGGTGAGTTGAATTGGCCAGGTAGGAATATCGTAACGTGACCAAGAATCTCTAGTGCGCAGAGAGGTTGAAGCAAGGTAGAGTCCAATGTATGCCACTCAGCCAATCGACTTATCTGGCCTATCTATCCGAAGGTTGCGTCGACCGGGAAAATGCAGCGGTATGTAGGCAATCAGGATCGCGGGGGTGGAATGATCTCTGGAATGCCGACGCGGGACACAAGAAAGGGGCGAAGGAACATGCGGTGAGAATCCAAATAGGGAGAGGCGTCGAGAGATTCCCGGAAGCTTCGATTCTGTGTTGGAAGGTCGGTGCAAGCCGTGAAGCAAGGGTGACAATGGTGGGAGAGGTTGGAGGAGAAAAAGAAAAGACGCCTTGCATTTGAATGTCGAGAAGCTTGAAAGATCGCCGGGACCGTGTCCGACGCGACGTGACGCAGCCAATCGCGACCTGCGAAAAAGCTCTGTCGCAAACACGGCAAACACGCGCACCACGTGATCGCGCCCGCGCCAAGTCGGCAGAACGAAGAGCGACAAAGCTGATAGTTGGATGGAAAGGTAGTCAAGAAGACGTCCAGCAGACCATCAGTACCTCAGCACCTTCTTATACGGCCATCATGTCGACCGACCCAAAGATCCAGTACTTACCCCTCTTTTTCCTTTATCGCATGTGTCGTTGATGAGTCATGTATTTGTCGACCATGGCGTGATTCCTTATCCCAAACCGGTCAACGTGATGCTAATCATACCGTCTATTTCAATAGGGACCTGCTTAACAAGCCTAAAAGTGAGCTTACGTATGTTCTTCCCACCCTCCCTTCGATTCAGCCGACATCTGGATTACCGGTTCTAGCTACATAAGATTCCTGCCGCACACTGTATATCATCTAACATCAATCTAGTGAATACGAGGTTTCCCTCGTCGAGGAACATGAGCTCACAGCCGGCCCCCTGTCTCTCCTCCAAACTGCTACGCGCACACACACCCAGGTCCTAATCGCTTGCCGCAGCAACCGCCGCCTGTTGGCTCGTGTGAAAGCTTTCGACCGCCACTGCAACATGGTGTTGGAGAACGTCAAGGAGATGTGGACAGAGAAGCCCAAAGGTGGTAAGGGCAAAGGTGTTAACAAGGATCGCTTTATCAGCAAGATGTGAGTCCATATCTTATTCTGGCTTCAAGTCTGGGGACCCTTATCTAATATGTCGCTCATAGGTTCCTCCGTGGTGACTCGGTCATCCTCGTTCTGCTCAGTTGAATGGTCCATTTTAACCACGTGACATGCGCGACTTGTCTGGCTTTCTCCATCCAGTTGTTGAGGTCGACAAAGACGGTCTGTTTCTCGATATTGATACCCTGTCCTACAATTTCCGAAGTCTGCGATCGTTAGTCAGAGATACAATCACACATACGTCCTAGCTCCCTCTAAACGGTGGAGAAGGCACTCTATTCCTTCTCACGAGCTTTATCTATGTCCGTTCTTTTGGCCTGTATCATGAAGGGACAGTTATGGCGTTTCCTGGTCCAATTTTAGAAAAGTTAGAAAAAGGAAGGGGAGGTCAGGTAGTTTGTTTTGAGATCTCTCGAAATTAATTTGGCAGGTCGGGGTGTTCTCGATTTGCAAAAGGAGCATTGACAATAGCTATTTGGATGTATGTACAATCATGAATGCGAATACTACTTCTATTTAGCTATAATGTAATCAAATACTAAAAACAATAGAAGAAACAAGAATATAAAATGACACTTCCTGTCAACTTCTAATCCGCAAACACGCGCAAGTCTACAAACCGTTACTTTAAGCTGATGTACAAATTATGGAAAGACTTTAATAGTATTATTACTGTAGAAATTCCAACAATGAATACAGCGCAGAACAGAACGCCGAGATTTGTCATGACCATCATCGATTAAAATTAAGATTGCCATCCGATGTAATATTTACCGTGAAATTTCGAAGAGACCTGCCCCTTTAAAAGGCACCGGCAAGCCCAGTCAAAAATTCGCTGAGTCCATGGGCACCAGGATCAGGGACCTTACCCAGCCATTCTTCTTCACCACCCACGTAGACAGTACGTCCCAAGCTAGCTTTCATGCTCTTCGTGGCTTCAGTACCTTCTTGCGAGGCCTTAGCAGCAGCATGAATATCCTTAGTGTCCCGCAAGGTTGTGCAGAAGGGGACAAGAGCATCCATCATGGTACGATCTCCCGGTTTGGCGGGGGTGTACTTCGCGAGCGCTTCAACTGAGTGGTTCAAGGCCGCAGCCCAGACATCAGCTGTAGCAGGAGCTGTTGTGCCCTTGTCTTGCTCTCTCAGGCCGTGTGCAAGAGCGTTCAAGAAGATGGCGTAAATAGCACCAGAAGTACCATCCATAGTGTTCTCAACGATAGTTACAATACGATTCACTGCGTGCACCACATCGTCATTAAGGTTGGATGAAGGATCCTCAAGCAGTGCGAGAACAGCCTCTGCACCACGCTTTAAGCCAACACCGCAATCACCGTCTCCGACAATCGTATCGTAGCGAGTAACTGTAGGTTCGACCTCGATGATGCGCCGGAGACCAGCCCCCAAAACCTTCTTGAGAGTAGTAAGATCCACTGTTCGTTCTGTTAGTGGATATCCAGAGTACAAGCAATAAAAAGGTAGGTCATTTTGAACATACACTTAACATTGCTAGGCTGGTCTTCAGCCAGCTTGGTCTTCTTGAGCTGTACGGGGGCATCGGTCCGACGATCCCATGTGGAAGTGGGAATGGGAGCAGACCAACCAACTGCCTCCGCGGGAGCATCGAGAAGCTCGAGGAATGACCTGCCAGGGCCTAATCCGGTATCTGCGAGCTTCAATAAGGAGGCGCTGAAGCCTAGCCCGTTGAGACTTGTTAGGAAAGTTCCTTGAATAACTCGGATGGGCTTGATATCATAGTCTTGTACGAGCTGGCGGTATACTTCATCAGTGATACCGGAGAGCTCCAGGCTGCTAACACCTCCTAGATTGTTGATTAGGAGCACAAATTCGTCTCCCGGGTGGTGGGTGATAAAGGCACGATCGGGATCGTTGTGATCCAGAATCTGGAAAAGCATAGTCTTGACCAGCTCTGGCAAAGTGAACTTCATACGATGAGATCCAGGTTCATTGTGAATACCCATTCCAACTTCTACTTCCCCTTGGGGAATTGAGTCCTCTGGAGCGGGTCTACCAGGAATGTGGACGTGTTCTAGAGAAGAGCCCACAGTTGCGAGCAACGAGTTCGCCTGCTGAGCAATGCGATAGATGTTCTCGAGAGATTCGCTAGGTCCACGTTAGCAAGGCGGTATTCTCTTCCAATGTCAGATGGAATAAGCAACTTACCCTGTCTCCGCCAAGGCGCTGACAATTTTCAAGATAAGAATTCCGCCACCAATACCGCGACGGCCGACTTTTCCACCTTTGTTCTTGCCGACACCGGCATCGTCATTGATAGCAAAGAACTCAGTCTTGATTCCCGCGGCACGTGCCTTCTCGGTAGCCATACCGAAGTTGAGTACATCGCCGGTGTAGTTCATGGGAATAATGAGCACACCCTGCTCATTGTCAACACAGTCGAGGGTAGCTTTGCGAATTTGCTCAGCAGAGGGGGAAGCAAATATGGTGCCAGCGACGGAAGCATCTAGGAAACCCTGCCCAACAAAGCCTGCGAAGGCCGGTTCGTGGCCCGAACCTCCGCCGGAAATGATCGCAACCTTCTTTTTCTTAAGAGAATCCGGGCGGCGGAAAATGATCTTGTGCTCAGGGTCGAAGGCAAGAGACGGGTTTGTAAGAGTGAGAGAGTGGAGGGCGGTAAGAACCAAATGGGTTGGGTCAGAGAAGAAGTGTTTGACTGTGTCACGTTAGTGTATCTGTCGATGCATATTTTCTGGGGTTTTAGTTTTGCCTGTGGAGCAGATCGGAGTTCATGTCATGATGGGTGTGGATCTGATCGTGAGATGGGGCAGATCACAACGAAACAAACACAAAAGAAAAATGGGGAAAGAGAGAGAATAGAGAATTCTTGGAAGATGATGCACAACGTACTTTGTGCAGACATGATGTATGTGTAATTGCGCAACGATTGTAGCAAACAACTTTGATGTATGACGTCGAAAACCGGATAGGACGGGCCTTGGGGGTGGGGAATAGGCCGAACGGATTGCTAGTTAACGGAACTAGTTGAGCGCAAAGAATTGGGAAAGCAGTCGTTTAGGAGACCCTTCTCTGTTTTATAAATATCGATTCCTCGCTAAAATCGTTACGAAATTAAAGAGGCTCGGCGAATATCCTGATCAAAGAGCCGGGATACCTCGTAAGGGTTGCGCCGAGAAGTATCACGAGTATAACAATGCCGCAGGCGCTCGAATGGCTCTATAGTCCGTTAAAGGCGGGGAAAAGTGGAGAAGTAGAGTTCACTCGGGTCTGGCATCTGTCAGTTCAGAGGCTCTCATGCGTCGAACAATGAAGATCCCAGGAAGAGAAAGAAATATCATTTGTCAGTACTCACAGTGTCTTGACAGGTGGAGAATAACCTGGTAGGATTGAGATTGAGGTAATCGTGAGTCAGGGAATTGTCAAGGAAGACGAGATAATTTGAGTAAGTATAGAAGGAGTGAGGTCGGAGTTGCTCGGAGGACAAGGATAGAGGGTTTGAAAAGATAATACAATGGGAAAAGAGTACGTAGAAGAAGAGGGGAGTATACTTATACTTGAGAATGGACTATACCCAAGACACGACATGTCGTAACCAGGCGACCCCGTCTACGGTTAAACCAGTTTGTTTCCTTTTTATTTTATTTTATTTATTATTTATTATTATTTTTCTTTTTTTTCAGTTCACATGGACATGATTGCAACGACCCATTATCCCAGTATAGGCAAATGAAATAGTACTTCATGTACAGCACAATCGGAGTGAGGCAGCTGTACCGAGGAGTACTTAATCAAGTAAGTACCTAAAAAGGTCCAGCCCACTACAGGCACTTAATGCAAACTAGTACGTAGGGTAAAGCAGGTACCTGCAGTGCAGTGGGAATTGGTAATATTACCAACCATACTCTGGCTAAGGCTCTCTCCATGGGTAATTACTCCACGCCGGCCCCGAACCCCAAGGTCTGGAACCTGGGCAACTATGGAAGTCTCTTGACGCTTCGGCTTACCATCTATGGAATTCCCGCCTAGAGCATGGTCTGGATTGGGTTTGGAGTGAAAAACGCTTAAGTTTTCTTTGATGGATGCAGCTGCGGCATCTCACCGGATAATTTCTTTGTGGCAGAAATGGTGCAAAACAGCTGCCAGTGGTGACACAGAGGGTCTTATCAAGGCATGTCACAGGTGTACTGGGCCACCTTCCGGGTTCATCCACTCACTGCAATATCATTACTGATCCTTGCAATACAGCATATCTACTCTGTGGAGATGCCTGATAATCATGATGATTACTCTATGTACCTTGATTCATCAGCCCATTCTTACATAGACAGTTTTCACCGCGTATAAAAAATCTTTCTGCTCTCGTGATTACCTCCATTCTCTGTTCATCCCTGACTCCCTGTGCCGATGAGTTTGAAAATGTCCCAACAGATCATTGCAACTCCACGTATCTCGACATGCATGCAGCTATATAGTATGCGCTATGGGATGCCCGAAGATAGATCTGCAAAGTATGCAGCAGGTACTATTGGGATTATTCTTATTCTCTGCATGCATATGATATACTAGTACTGTATAGATGCCATATATAGGTAGAGTACTCCGTATGCACTAGCTAAATCGGTACAAATATTACGAAAAATTACGAAAAACCGATTGATCGCAATCAATTGACAAGTCCAAGTGACCGGATAATGTTTTCAATCTTTATAGATGAAGACGACGCGGAAAGCCACCCCGTAGCCGAAGCCATTCTGGAACGAACATTTCCATTGAGCGGGAGTGGGTTGCTCCATAGAACCCAAGGGGGAAATGGCGCTAGATCACCCCCAACATAAAATCGATCATGAGACCTTAAAAAAAAGACTAAGAAGAGCCTAGTTTCCCCGCTGTCAGATCTAACGGAAATCCACCAGCATGGTCGAAGGGCTCTAATCATTACCCCATTAGGAACTTCCAATGATAGACGCGTACGTAGTCTCATGCGATTCAAATCTCTGCAATTGATCCCCCAGTTCCATGAAATGTTCCATTGAGGGTTCCTCCTGATCGCCCGCGTCCTTGAGAAATGGGAGGTGGACCAAAAAAGCTCAGACATCCACGTGAACCTAAGCCCAGACCGTTTCATTTCATTACATTCAATGGGAAACCCGATGATACATAACATTTTTCCTTTTCCGGAGGCGCCCTTTATTACTTATGCTCTCTGCCGAGTCTGTTCGGATTTCTCGGGCGAGAAATGATTGAGGAGTTGTGATCGAGTGTGGCTACATTGGCCATAACGTTGTCATTGAAATGCCCTGTCACAGTACGCAATCAACTCATCATTTGGTTTTATGATGATGACAACAGTTATTGAGGCTATCATTTGCCCAGTGCCGATCATGTCGCCACAAAACAGGTTAGTCAGTAGCGCTCATTGCTAATATAGTACTACACGTAACTACGGAGTAACTAAGTACTAAATCATGACACCTTTGAGATTGACCTTCTTGGCCCTCCGCAGTGCTACTAGAAGAAAAATCATGCTACAAAACAAAGAGAGGACGGACTACTCCGTCTGCCACGAGTGATCATGCCGAGTCTAAGGGATTCTCGGCTCTGCACCGTGTGGGGACCGGAACTACTCCGGATTCCATTCCGTGATCATGGGGGACTGGCTAAACTCCACGGCTGCAGCTACTGCATAGGCTACTTACTAGTAGTATATAGATGCACTTTGAACAAAAGTACCCCGATCCCCCACAGGACTAACTCCGTGCCGTACTTCTGCTGGTAAATTGATTAATAGCATTTGCTTCGGGTCATATGATGCTCATTGATTAACACACGGTGACGATGCGTTGCATACAAAGATATACGTAGTCGTCTCTAAATACCCCATTATGCCACATACTGGTATCGATTTCCCTCTTCCCGCTCCATGTAGTCCTTTTCGATAAGCCTGTTGAGAGCCGATAGTTAGTAATAGACCTCCAACAAACGAATGAAATTTCGCATAGCTAGCATAAGAGCGAACTCACTTCTCAATGTTCTTCTTGATTTCCGCAGGTTCGAGCACTCCTCGGCTACGCGTCGCCTTGATCACTTCCGCCACCAATTCCGGGTGCGTGATGGTCTTCCGGCTCTTCATAATCCGCACGATAGCTGCTTGGGTCTCATAGTGCCTATCGGCAGCCACCCGCTCGTGCGTCGTCTTGTTCTCTTCCTTGGTCTCCTTCAACTGGATCTGGTTAATCTTGATCCGCATCTTCAGGTCAGAGAAACCGTCGTTGTACGAGAACTCATCCGTTTTGTTGACCTCGCGACCTTTAGGTTTCTTGAGGAGCACTCTATACTTGGCACATGCGAGCGATTGAAGGGTCCGTGTCAGTTCCTGGTCAGCTACATCGAGTCAGTTAGCAGTAGTTCAGACCCGTACGAGCACATCAAGACTTGGGAAAGCAAGGGTACTGACATAATTTCGTCGCCTCCTGGATCTGAAGGTAGCTCAGAGTCCCATTCTCTGGGACATCGTTGAATAGCAGGAGCACAATGGCTTGGAATGAGCTAACTACCAGCTCCTTATCTCCCTTGGGAAACCTTGCTCGCAGCTGGCAGTGTGCTAATTGGTGCTTCCAATTGAGCTTTCGCCCGTTATATTTACTATTGTAGAATCTTTCGAACTCGCTGACAGCCGTCGCGATTTCGGGCGGTATCCGCACCTGAACATCGGGATAGGACGGCCAGGCGGCGGCAGAGAGCACGCTTACATTCAAGTCCACCGGTAGTCGGTGCATGCGTTCCCGCTGAATAGAGTTATATGCCGCCATTTCATCCCGCGCCACGTCCATGTCTTTGAACATGGATTCCAGATTGTGCGTGAAGCTCGAACCGCATTCTAATTGAACGTCAACGTTAGCTTCCATGCACCCATGCGGTATTCCGTCGATTAGAAAGATGACCAACCTGTCTTAAGCCTTGCTAGCATGCTTTTTTCCGCATCGTCACTGGCACTTCTACCCATCAACAGCCGACGGGCAAGATCGTTCTTGTAGAACGCCTCAAATACTGCCTTTCCATGCACAAATCGGAAAAGATCTAGAACTTGGTCTAGCTGCCGGTTGATCTCTGCATCTTCATCGGCTAGAGGCACATCCTCGGGTTTTCGCCCAGAAGGCAATTTCCATCCACCTTTAAGTAGTCTATCCACATACTTCGCAATCATCTCTCCAGCCTTGGGGTTATCTGTGCCCCCGGACGAATCAGATTTTCTTCCCTTATTCATGAATGTCTCGAAAGCTTCGCGCAAGATATGCCCTAGTTCCTCATCGCGATGGAAGGAATTGCTCCAAATCTCGTCAAGTTGTTGTTTGAATTCAAGCAGTCGGGATACCATTTCTGCATCTTTCTCATAGTCAAAAACGATCGCAGTCCCCTCTTCGACGATGTAACTGTAAAATGCTGTTTTTAGTTTCGCACCGAGGTCCCTTCGCTGCAGCAGTGTGTAAAGCTTTTCCAAAGCAGTCTTATTGCTCACCCGCAACAGACCAAGAATATCACTTTGGTTGAGTAGAACGCTCTCCTGTTCGGCTACTAATGTCTGATCTAAAAGCTCAGATAATTTCTGCTTTGTACTTCGATTTAGAGAAAACAGGGTACACCTGTCTACTTCTTGTTCAATCAAGCGGTGACTGTTTTCTGCAAAAGTGGCGAGATACCCCGAAGCTTCACGCTGTGCCCATGAAGTGAAAAATTTCTTCGACTCGGAGACAAGGAGAGGTTCAAAACCAGTAGTATAGACATCAAGGCCATGGAAAAATTCGATAGCATTCCGAAGCAAAGACGAGTCAGCCGACATACTGCGCCTTTCGTCACGGTCCGCTTCAATCAGATCACAGGCGCCCTGTAAGACCTTTGGTTGTAAAACCGGATCGTCATATATGTGTTGCCGGAACTGAATCAAGCCCATCTCGCGGATAACTGGGTATTCCTTGGAATGGAGGAGAAACGATTGGTCGAGGTAGTAGAAGATCCAGCGGACCGTAACCTGGAAACTTGTCAATCCCTAGCGGAAATGTGAACGCAGTGTGATCCGCAACGTACCAGCTTTGATTGCCATGTCGTCCACGATTCAGTAATAGCTCGAAGAGTATCAACGTTATCACCATCTGCTGCTTTTGCTACCAGCGTATCACGCAGCTTCCCGGATACATGCCCTCGGCATCGCTCTTGCAGCTGCCTAGCTAGCGCTGAAGCCCGCCCTTGACGACATACATTCTCAGCTCCCTTGTAGAGTTCTTCTAGTGATACCTCGGGTTTTCCGCCGTTGAAGATTGCCGTCAGCGCTGTATCAAGCTGACTCCATATCTTCTCGAAGTATGAATCCTGGTTCAACCGGGAACCCGTCCGAAGATTCTTAACAAAAAGCTTCTTGGCGCCGGTATGAGGAGTGAAGTTGCTTTGGCGTACTGGTGCGTTGAAAGAGCGGGGCCTTGTCGTCGCATTATGGGAGCTGGTGCCGGGTATCACTTGGCCAAACGATCCTTTTGGTTCCTGATTTGAGAAATTGTACATTGTGTTTGACGATGCTGATCCCCGTGGACCTTGTGCAGAAGTCGGTCCCGACGGGGATGGCGATAACCGGGGACGTTTGCTGGTTGGGGAAGATAGCTGGGGATGATGCTCTTTGCCGTGGGTCGAGTGGTTCCGCGAAAGGAGCTCCGAGATAGTCGCCTGTTGGTGCTGAGGTTGATGCGATGCTTCCTCTTGCTCAGAAAGCTTTCTCTTGCCGATCGATTTGCGCTTACCGCTCCTCTGCTCGGTGGCGCCTCTCGGGGTTTGCTGCATCTACCCGGTCTTGTCCGAGACGACGATGATGAAGAGGAGCACTCAGCGTTGGAAAGATCCAGAAAATATCTGGACTATACAATTCATGGCAAATCCACGTGGGTTCTGTCGAGCTTAGTGCGAACGATGTGGTAAAACGCTGGAGATGGGAAAGGAGAAGGGAGAAGGCGTGCGGGCAGTGGGTGGGCAGCAGTGAGGGTTGGAGCAGAGATACCCGTCGGAGATAAGATAATACGTCCGTGGCAGTTATACATGGTTCTGTGGCTCTTCTATAGCGATTATCTCACCAGACAGACTTTGCATCTACAGCCTTAGCCAGCATTGAACAATGCGTCTCTTTTAAAAATAAATTATTTTGTTTTTATATTCCCTATCAGCAAATGCCGAAGTTTTGGGTCTCATATAGTGGGTGTCCTTGATATTTCCCTGTGCACCAGTTTCATCAAAATCAACTAAATGAATGCCATTACGCCCGCAAATGTTCATGAACGCTTTATCCAATGTCCCAAATTATGCAAATAGTTTGGGCCTGGTGAGCTCTTTCACTTCATTATCCTCATACTAATAGATGTTAGCGAAGTCGGTGAGCGAGGGGTCTATAAGTTGAGGTGCATACCTGTAAGAAATCAGTTGCCGCAATCAGTGCCATATATGATTTGGTCAGGTTGCTGAGGGTATGCTGATGATCAGCAGCGCCCCCTCCCCCAATCTTGGCAAACCGTTTGAATATGCCCACCATGCTTTGCCTATTTTCAGTAATGAACGCACGGACTTGTTCCATCATCTGCTCGTTATGAAGGCCTCTGGAAAATGCCGCAGAAACAATGACGCGTAGGACTGAGTCCAGAAGATCATAATACTTCCGGAGGGCATCGACATTATCGATATCTAATTTTGTCAGATAAACTTGACCTTATCAAACCAAAAAACGGATTGTTACTGACCGATGCCAAGATCAGGGTCGGCAGCGAAAAGCTGCGAGCCACGTACGGCTTCGAAAAGGCCATTCTTCAGAACATGAGTCGCCCCCGTCTTTGTTTGGCAAAGTTGCTGAAGCAAAGACAACAAAGACTCATAATAAGATAGAAGTAGAGGCGTATCTAAATCAGACCTGGTTAGCTGTAAATTTAGCCAATAACTTTCTGGCCACTTACCACTCGCTTGAGCGTTTTTTAGTTCGATGGGCAACGTCCTAATGGCATCCAAGAAGAGACTCAGATAGTTCGATTGGGATATCGACTCGGCCAGTATAGAATCTCCTTGTTTGTCCAAAGCTGCCAGGAGATTGAGGAACAAAAGAGCAGACACACGACATGTCTCCTGGCCAGCATATGCATCGTCGCAGATCACTTCAATCAATGCGGGGCCAGCCAGTTTGATAATCTTGTGGCTGTGTTGCTTGATACCCTCATGTCCAGTTTCGGGCTGGATGATTCGAGCGACGTAGAAGGAGCAAATGTTGTAGAACGTTTCTCGAAGATTAACATTCCCTGTTGCCAGAGCAATACCGCGAACGCAGATTTGGAACAGCTGGTGGAGCTTCTCGTCAATAACGTCTCCACTTCTTCGGGCGGAAGTTGGTGTTGTTAAACTTGACTCTAGTTTGTTAACTAGAACTTCGGCCAGGCGTGCTAATTCGGTCGCCTCTGGGAGGTCTTCTTCAACGGCAGTTTCAAGTTTAGGAAGAATCAACTGGATGGTGTGCAGTATGAAGGTTGACTTTCGTCCGCCTTCAATCTCAGAGCATGTAAGCATTGTCATGATGAGTTCCGTCCAGGATCGAAGGGCCAAGTATCGGTTGCAGCTGATTTTCCTCGATTGATTTGTTGCTTGGATGAACATAATCAGAGTTTCGGCTTCTAGTATAAATTGTTCCTCATCTTGAGGTCGCAATTGCCCGCTTAAAAGCAAATCCTCTTTCCTAAGCTGTATTAACTCCTCCACCTCTGCCTCATTGTATAGAACAAGGGAGTCGTCCGCCTCCTTTGCACACGCGTCCAACGCAATACCATCTAGCAATACTAGCATTGGGGGATTCAGTTGACGCACAAGGTCCAGATCTGCAAAATCGAAAAGATCAAACACTGTAGGATTGGATATAGCCTCCCCCGTCTCTGTGGTTGAGTTCCCAAACAGGGTGGACATGATATCTGTTTGGAGAGTCGGTGAACGAAGCTTAGCAGCTGAACGAACTTCTGTAGCTGTATAAGCATACAAATAACTTCTATACAGCAAAAGTTCTGCGAGAGCAGTAGCGGAATCAGAAACCCAGAATTCTTCCGTCCCAATCGGAAATCCATCCCAGGAGGTATTCGGCCCAATGATCGGTTGGCTTGCGAGAATATTCTGCAGGAAACGGTTCGCACGCATCTCGGTGATTGTGAAGTAGGAAGATAGCTTGGAAGACCATAAATGCTTCAATACTTCGAATGCCATACGTCTGAGGTGCACCATCCACGATAAGATGTTCCCGTCAACTTGTTCTGGATAGTTCTGTAAGAATGTGATGATGGCATGCAACAATGACATCCCGTTGGCGAAAAGTCCTTCAGAAGAGACATCAAGCATGGCTCCCACACTGCTAAATCCAAGCAGAAGATGAGCTATCGTTGGTCGGTCTGGGATCATGTTGAGGCAGCTGTTTAGCAGCGCTAATAGACTCTCTCTGATGATATAGCCCGAGGATTGTGAGCCAAAATCGAGCTCCCTCAGTTCAGGCTGCATTTGAGATACAAGCGGACGCGACACACTGTCCACGTCTACTTCTGTGCTCAGTACCTCAACAATCTTATTCGAAGACCGCCACTTAGACAAACCGGGAGATGAAACTTTATTAAGCTTCCTGGAGCTGGAAAGTTTCTCCAGTAGCACCATCGACGTTATCGTGAGCTGTTGATGTGCTGTGCTGCAATAGAGACACAAAGAAGGTACAATAGACAAATTATTGAGCACACTATCTTCAAAAGCCGATAGTGACGAGTTTGCAACGTTGGTTCGACTCCCACCAGCTTGAGACTTGATCAACGGCCGAACAATGTTGAAGTAGGTTGACTGGAGGTCCATAATCAAATCTATGACTTCGAGACTCCTGACTAAAGAAAGAACCAATATAGAGTCAGATGCCGCCTTAGAAACCTCAGCTATGTCTTGCTGGGCGGTCGCAAAGATTGCCTTAATCACATCTTCGTTAAACAACCATTCAGCTACCCGTGCGAATGGATGGAGGCGGACGTAAGTAATCAATGCTGATGTCTTGGAATCGGTTGGCACATTGGGTTGGCTTAAAACAGAGACAAGGCTCTCGTTAAAAGACTTCAAGCAAGTCGTGACGAAATTGAGGCAATTGTACGTCAGCATTCGAGTCTGGCGTTCATTGAGATCCGGTATTTTCCTTGACAGGGCATGACCTAGTATAAAGTCTACATAAGGCTCAATACCCGGCATGCGGTAGGACGAGCCCAAGGATTCTGGAAACGGCAACGAAAGGTGGAATTCGGCTGAATCAGAGGCCGGTGATACGAGGGAATAGATCAAAGTCACAAAAGTGTTGGCTTGATCAAAGCTTTCGCCTATCTTCTGGAACGCCTGCTGTTCGTGCCAAACAAGGGGGTTTGAAACTAATGGGATTTTTCCCATTCCAGAAGCACTCATGGCTCCACCAGAGATCCACTGATCGACAGAAAGCCACATTTCATTGCCATGGGCAGGTGTCCTGTCAGTCATCAGACCTGCAAGAGTACTGAACACCGTGGCTCTCAAGTGAGTAGGTATCGGGCCGCTGCACAATGTCAACAATGTGCTGACAATATTGAAGGTTGGATGCTGAAGCATCCAGTCCCGTATTGCAGCACTTTGTCTACAGAGGTAACCCATCAACCGGAGGTAGCAGGTCAACATGACAGGACTTTCTGGCTCACTCATGTCTGCTGGTTCAGACTTCCGGGCACGGAGTATCGTTTGCGACGTCACGGCAGAAGGCTTCTCGGTGACTCTCGTTGCGTAAAGTTCTAACTCGGCGAACATCTGGGACCAGTTCATTGAAGTCGACCGCTTAAACTTAGCAGACATAAACTTGTCCTCTTCAGAGAGGAACCTATGAGCTGCAATAGCATTATCTTCACTTCCCGAAATAGAGCATAATAATTCACAGAATGCACTAACTCTAGGGACAGTTTGTCTTTTTGAGGCCCATTGAAGAAAGCCGTACAAATTGCCATCAGGATCAGCCCAGAACTCCTGTGCAGCGTCTGGCCGCTGCTCAAAGGCAAATGCCATTACCATGAGAAAAGACTCAAGGTGTGTCCGAGCCTCTACTAGACCACGATGGAGACTAGAAGTTAAGCCGTCCCTGAGCGCGGTTATCTGATCCAATCTTTGCGAATCTTCCTCGGACTTCAACATCCGAACTGCATCCGGCATATTAGCGATGCACGATTCTGCAAAAATTTCCAAGTTCTCCATCAGTAGGGTTTTCATGTATGCAGCGCAAGAATCGGACTCAAGCATAGCGGACGAGCTTTCTTTCAACAACAATGCCACCAGTTCACTTCGAGCTGGATCTGCCCATTCTTCATTGTTTACTCCGGAGCAGATAGCCAGCATGAAGTCCAGTCCTCCATCATCCAGAGCAGTCATGAACATCTTTGTGCGCTCCTCTGCTTCTTTCTCGATGTTGACCCCTGGAAGAGGGGAGGACGGTCCATCAAAATCCCATCCACTGTATACTGCAAGCCAGAGAGCAATGATCGCAGAATGAAATGCGGGAAGGATCCAGGTCTGGCCATCTTTGGTTGATGTAACGGCGGTGTGTAGGCTTCGGGCTTCTTTGTAAGAATTGGAGCTTTCAGGGGAGCCATGTTGAACGAAAGCGGATATTATAACGGGGATGTAATTCACAAGTAAACCATCGAACCGCTCCAACTTGCGAAGGTTGTTAAGAAGTAGCCGAAGATCCTCAGGGCTGGTATAAGGGCCTTTGAAGAGGTAGCACAGAACGGCGCCCAATGACTCGTGTTGCTGCAGCAAGCTGCTACGTTGGTACTCGATAGCCTCCATGATATCGGCGTCTTCGGTTTGGCCTACAACAGACGCCTTCTGGATTTGTTCAGCAACAAGCACAAGCCACTTCTCGATGTCTTCCATAGATTTCATGCATTTCCGTGCAAATAGGGATGCGTTTCGAAGAGGGCCGTCCTTTATCTCGACAACGAAGGCTACCATGTCCTGCATTAGTACCTGAGCCATTTCCCGCTCGACCTCGAATGATTCTTGGAGGATGAGGCGCAGGGATTCGAGTAAGAAGTGCCGACGCTCGTGGAATCGCATAATCCCAGCGATGACGGGGGTTCTGTCTAGCAATTGAGCATGCTCCTGTGCATCAAGAAACAGAATCGCTGCTTCCAACTCATCGATACCCAGCGCATCGGCCAACTGGAGAGCGCCTTGTTGAAATTCCCCATTGATGGTGTATTCGAGGTCATCGACAGTAATTTTCCCTAGTATCGGAGCAAGTCAGTAGGGTACTCAACCAAGATTCAGTGTCCGTCAATTGCGTAGAGCATGCTTACCCGACAGAACAGCCTGTCGACTTGCGTTGTTCTTTGCGGGCTTGTCTAGGAGCTTTCTGAAATCATCGATGTGAGACTCCAACTCAAAGCGAAGGCGGTCGATGTTCACTAATGAGGAATCGGAAAGGGAAGAAAGGTCTTGATAAAGGCCGCGAAGGCCAGCTAGCGTATCTCTGGCCTCCATTCTCAGAGACTGTTCCTAGCTTGGCGAAAGCGCCGTGGGAGAGGGAGGTACAAAGTATGAACTGTTTGTTGCGGGCCAAAAAAGGTCGGAGGTCGCGATCAAAATTCCGACCCGAAAAAGTAAAAGCGGCGGAGCTCTTGTTTGCGCCAAGACCAAAGCTACACTCTGAACAGCCACACCAGAGCTTCCAAGACTTTCCCCTGACGGCCACATATTGCATGGGTCAGCGATGTCCTTTATTAACCGATGGAGCTTGCGAAAGCTTTAGAGAGTCACTAATATGGGCATTTCCATTATCTGTTCAACTGTGTTGGTGTTACATGTCGAGAGCTGTGTATAAAACCTACTCCACATCATCAGCATCATCGCTATGGCCGAAATCACTCTTGATAAGAGCCTAGCTCTTCTATCGTCCGAGAAGCAGCGAGAGCGCTCAGATGGTCTAGCTGGTGGGTCATACTTAGAGTATCTTGCCAAAACTCTTCTAACATCTGCAAGATCTCAAGCATATACTCCAGCAAAATAAAAGGAACTCAAAGTTGTATGTGAATAAACAGTGTTACCCAAAATGATAGCTATTGACCCGCTCCAAAAATGGTCAGGAACTCATTGAATGACAAAGCCTGTCATAAGATCTTCGAGTCACTTTTCCGATTCATCTCATCCGAGAAATCCCTATATAATCGAGCAAATTCAAAGGGACCATCTGCTTCTCGCTTATCAGGATGCGCTTCTGTCCTACGAACAGCCGTGGGTGTTTTTCTGTATAATTTGCGAGCAAAGTCCGTTCGTGCAATTGTTGACCATATAACTGAGACTTTACAAGACACAGAAGGAGGTTTGTTTGAGCTCCTTGGTGTGGATTATACAAAGTGCTTGACCTCACTTCTGCATTTTCCTCCGCATGTCGAACATTTAGGAAGCAGTGGATGGGAAAAACTAATCAACTTCTGCCTAAAGATTGTGAAAGCTCAGGAAGACGAGGATAGCCATTCGTATCCGGGGAGCGACCATCGATCCACTCTGGACGACTTCCTGGCTGGCGGAGCCATTCCTATACCGCCTAGATCGACACCAACGCTAACTGTTAGAGAAAAGCCCAGAGGTGACAAAAGTGCAATTAGTGAGGCCGTAGTTTGTATTCAGCTGCTAACGGCAAGCACCAATGCTCCTATTCAAGAGTCCGCTGCGAGGATACTTCACGGCCTGGTGGATTTCGTCAGGTCGTCACCTATCGCTGGAAATGGACTTCAGACCGCATTCAGTAGTATTAATTCAATCGTCATGAGGGTGTTGTTTGACCAGTCCAAGCTCGTCCAAAGCGTCTTACTAGATGCAATTCCTATGATTTGCCACTTATGGCATACCAAGCTCGTGGGTTTGAAAGACGAATTGCTTGTCACGATCATGGTCTGCATTGTTCTCTTGGCCTCTTCAGTTCGGCAGGAACCATCGACATTGCTAAATCGCTCGATTGAAAATCTTCTGGGTGCTTTATACACAGATTACACCCAGCGGTCTGAGAAAGATATCCTACAGATCGATGAGTTGGTATTTCATCGGAAAAGCTCAGCAATAGCGGACCAAATCATGATATGGCCCCGTCTTGAATGTGGCAGATCAGAACACAACTGGACCGTAATGTGGGCTATTGCTAACCTAATGGAGTTATCAGAAGAAATAGCTGCGGGATTGTCGCCGCCTCGTGAGACGTCGAGCAAGAGGCAGCGTCTCACCTCGATGGTGGATGAGATTCATCGCGACTGCGCTGCGTCTTCAGGTGCCAAAAGGATATGTGCTCTACAATTAATCCCCCTTCTCCCCAGACACCATGCGAGGAATGATTCGAAGTCGGCGTTACTTCAGCGGTTGATACCAAACATACTCGATGATAATGGCATAGTAGCCTCTTGGACAATGATAGCGATTGCAAGGTAATTTCATTGCGCATTTTTCACTGATTCTCAGCTGACCGAATTCTGCATAGCCTTGCTGGCAGCCCTAATGCAAACTCACCCTCCCACAAAGATGTCTGGCAACAGGCTTGGGATCTCACATGCCGTGCTTCGACTTCTCAAGCCACTTCTAGGGCTTCCTGCATTCTCTTAAATAGCATTCTCGAAAACAACCTTTTGGAATATTCGACAGTTGTAGAGGCGACGAGCTCACTGCTTACGTCCGTCAATTTGAGCGGTCTCTCTACCATGTCTGATTCATCGCTGGCTCTATGGACAACAGTAACTCGAATGACTGCGCAGATAAACCCGGGGTCCCTGCCAAATGCTTCAAAACAAATTTGCGCTTGGCTTCGAGAGGTTTGGGTTATCGGTGTGTTATCAATATTGGTGATAGTGGCATCATATGCTAACTTATTGTAGGAACAGTAACCGATCGAATACAGATGGCTCAAGTGGCTGCATATGCCCGCCCACTGAATCTTCTGGGCCTGCTTCTAGCCTGCAGTAATCGGCATTATGTCCCACCTAGGTCCCAGTTCAAGGGTCCCACTAGTCTCGTTGCTAAAGGTTGGCACTTTTTCCGCAGAAACAGAAGACTGTTAGATTATCTCTTTCAACTTAAAGGGATGTTGGATTTCGATGTCTGGGATGCGGAAACTACCATTTATTTGGAAACATCTTCACGACAAGACCCCAACGACAATATGGTTTTGGATCTTCTTCAGGCAAAATCCGAAATGTTCTTGCAAGTTTGGCAGTCACTATATGCAGATAAATCTCTTCATATAACAGTGGACACCGTGCAAATAGTCGCATCTTTCTGTATCCTCGTTGCTCTGTACACAGAATGTCTGCCGCATCAGTCTGCGCCACGATTCCAGAGCTTACAGCAGAATAATCAGCAATTATGGGAACTTATATGTTCCTTCATAGCCGCTCACGAACTTGAGTTTATTCAAATTTGTTTGATGTTATTCTCACCTTTCCTTAATCCTGAACATTGCTCCTCCAATTCCGAATCCACCGTCTCAAAAGCTCTTTACAAACTTGTCCTTCCATTGTCAAGCCTTTTAGAAGGCTATAGAAGAAGCCAAAGAGAAAGGCTTGCGCCGCATAATGGAGAGCCGATGGACTTGGACGATGCATTACTTTCTTCCAAAGACCGGCTAGCGGAGGCCACCTCGATCATCAACTCCAATAGAGAAGCGCTACCCTTGTTTCATGATTTTGCCACCTTCCAGCGATGTGTTACCATCCAACTATCTGTTTTCCAGAAAACGCACGCATCTTTGTACGACCCTGACAAGTCTTCCGGTAGAGCTCTGGTTGATTACTTGACAGATCTTGATGAGGTTGATCTCTTAGCTGCATGGGACTTCTTACCCCATGTCTACTGTGCGCTTTCTGGGATGGAGCGTGATCGCCTGCTTGATATCCTGGAAGACTTGGCTGAAAAGTGCCTGCAAACATATGGATTGGAGCGCTGCGAGACCTCCCACCTTCTTTGTATTCGCATGATGCACAGCTTTATTGACTCATGGGTCAACTCGGAAGTTGATAGTTTTAGCGAGTCGGCCGCTGACATCTATACGTGGCTCATAGATGTGTTGTTAGCGAAAGGGATGGCCTCACCCTCGGTTCTTGTTGCATTCAGTGAGCTCCTCGTGGGCGCAATCCATACCAATACCTCATACTCAATCGGTGAATCGGGCACATCGCCACGAACAAGTCTCCTCCATATTTTAAAACATGGCAACATACCAGTTAAATTTGACGTTGGAAATATAATCCCCCGGTTATTTGATCAGTATCCACTAAGCGATCACGATGCCATATTCAATGACGTGCTGAGACACCTTCCTAAAGAATCCGATTGGGTAGAAGGCATCGCCCTTCGTTTGTTCATTCTAGGTCAATTAGCTTCCCAATGGCATACCTTACTCCGGAGGAGCATTTACCATATGTTTGAGACGCCGGCGCATGTGCCACATTCGCTTCGATATGCCGAAGAGTGCATACGCGACGTAGCCAAAACGCTTGGACTCGGGGATGCAAAAGAGCTCTTTCGGCTATTCTCTTCTCAGATCCTCTACACTTGGACAGAGCAAGAATCAGCCACAGCCATGCCTTACAGTATCTTCGGCTATGCAAGTATTCAAGACATGTTAAATGATGTACAAGACGAAATCGTTGGCCAAAGTCTGATGCGTGCAAAGGAGGACGAGGAAATCGAGATTTCAAAGCACATGGGAAAGCCTATTGTGGAACTTTTAGCAACATCTTTTTACAAGGCCGAGGCCTATAGTATTGCCCGAGATATCACTACCCCCCCGTCGCAGGATAGCCAGCCTAAAGGTGTTGAGACCCGGCTAAAAAAGATGCTAGGGGCTAAACGCTTCGTGGACTTAATCGATCAGCAGTTTCCGCAGACAATAGCAACTTTCTTCGGGTCGCTTGATCAATACGAGCAAATTGAGAGAGCATTCTCAAAGCATGCGGAATTTCAAGATGCTCTCAATATTTTGGAATGTATTGTCGGCAAGAGTGCCTCCAAAGTCATTCTTCCCGCAAATCAGCAACCATCATTCAGGGCTCGCTATCTCATTGACGAGCTAGAGTTCCTCTGTAAACGCAGCGGGTACGAGCTCAAAACAATATGGACGCCATCTTTGGCATCTTATGTTTGCCGGACTCTTTTAGAATCGATTCATCCAGCACTCGGTTCTTTGCACGCCTGTTCCGTAATCCGGAAGGTTAGAATACTACTTTGCGTGACTGGGCCTGTCATGCTAAGAGATTACCCTTTCGAGATGACGATACATGCTATGAGTCCATTCCTAGTGGATGTATATTGCTCGGAAGATGCATTAGGAATCTTCTGGTATCTGTTGGAAACTGGAAAGCCTTATTTGACAGAGGACCCTGGTCTCATGGCGGGAATTGGAGTCTCGACATTGCTATCTCTGAAGAAGTTTCTGGCGTCTCCTCCCGTTGACCAAGCTCAACAGGACCAATTAGGTGCAGTAAAGACAAATGCACGACGGTTTCTACGGTGGTTTGAGGACTATTTGGATACCTACGAGTCCTCCCTAGATGCAGAAACACGGGAATTATTTCGCCGGCTGGTAAGGTCTTCACAGGTTACCTCCACTACAGAGTCGAACTTAGATGATACGAATGAAGGCGATCTGATCTTGGAGATCCTTGAGGACCGAAGTTCTGAAAAAGGTCTGCTGAGCAAGTCTATCTCCGACTACGTCATAGCACTCCTCTGCGCTGACTCCAAGGAGCCGCTTGGAAACCATCAGAAGCTTAAAGAGAATGACAGAGACACAACTTCTAACGTCGTTGCCGTCTACCAAACATTGCAGGATTTCCACACTGGGTCTGGATATCGATTGTGGGCTGCCAGAGTCATTGGGCGCGCATTTGCTGCCACGGGCAAGATCAGTGATGTCCTTCTCAGGGAGCAAGATCTATCCCTATTCAAATCCCAATTCTCACTATTGCGCTTAGAGGTACACTGTCATTCTAAAGCTAGAATACTTCAAGTATTATGCGACAAGTTACAAAACACCAGTCATTCAGAGGTGGGGCTCGTTGAACGAACATTACAGCGTATTATCAGCAACCTTGAAGGAACTGAGTTTGAACATTGCGCAGGTGTCGTACCGCTGTCTTTGAAGAAGGCTTTCACCTGGAGCCCCTACCAGTGCCCACCCATAACCACCCCGTCTAACACAGAGGCAGAAAAGAAGGATACCAAGGTCAAACGGAAGACAAACAATCCATTATCTCAGTGGGCTCGTGATATTGCGTTTTTCTTGTCAAGAGCTGCACCCGAAGACCCTGTTATCGGGCCATTGAGCCACATTCTCCAAGTAATTCCTAACTTGGCCGTTCAGATTCTACCATACATTCTCCACGATGTCTTGCTAGCGGAACTTCAGGGTGAAGCAGACGTTCGCCAAACAATCTCCGATATATTCAAACAAGCTTTGCGCAATGTCGAGGACAGCACTATCCCACATGCACGGCTCGCCATCAACTGCATTCTGTACCTTCGAAATCAGCTGAAACCGAATGAAGTGACAATAGTAGAGCGCGATGAATGGCTAGAAATAGACTTCGCAGAGGCATCATTGGCTGCCAGTAAGTGCCGCTTGCCGAAGACAGCACTCCTCTTCCTTGAGATACATGCATCTCGTGTGCTTTCCGGCTCTCGCCGTTCCTCGCTTGCCAAGTATGAAGCCCCCTCCGACACGTTGCATGAGATATTCAGGGACATAGACGATCCTGATTTCTTCTACGGCATCCAACAGAGTCCTTCGCTGGACTCCGTTATGGAGAGGCTCCAACACGAAAGCTCAGGATTCAAGAACCTCCTCTTTCAAAGTGCACAGTATGATAGTGAAATACAGATGTCAGAGGGCCCTAGTGCCTATGGCGTTCTCAGGGCACTTAACTCCACAAATTTGCAGGGAATTGCAAATTCTATGTTTTCTGCATCCGGTGGAGGGTTCAAAGACACATCGAGTTCATTTGATAGCATGCTACAAGCTGCAACGAATTTACGACAATGGGATATTCCAGTCTCGCCTTTGAACCCCTCACCTTCCGCAACTCTCTTCAGGGCCTTCCAGAGCCTTAACACATTAGGAAGCTTGGCTGAGATCTCTAACACTATTAACGAATGTCTTCTGACAACCCTAGATTCTCTCACAAGCACCAGTCGATCCGCCATGTCTTTACGAACTGCGATGAGGGTCTTAGGGGTTATTACTGAAATCAGTGATGTCTTGGATGCTAGATCAACAGAAGAGATCAATTGTGAGTGGCAGAGGATCGCCGCCAGAGACTCTTGGATGAAGACCACCAGGTATGCCATTAAAACAGCTACAGTTACAATCATAGGTCAAAGGAGCTACTTCTAATTTTCTCAGTGTCCATGGGATCGGTGAAATCTTGGACTCTCACGAAGCCCTTTTCTCGTCAATTAAGCGAAGTGATTATCTGAAAGCCTCGATCAATATAAGTAACCATGATGCACAAGTTCTAGAGGTTAAGGCTATTCGCCAGTCACTCCAAATCACAAGAACCCATGGCATCCAGCAAGCTTCCCTCAAATCAGCTGTGTGCCTCTCGAAGTTGGCACACAGGTGCTCCTTGCTAGGAATCAACATTGAGAGGGCAGCAAAGTTTGATCTGGCCAAGGTTCTATGGGATCAAGGCGAAATGGCAGCATCAATTCAGATGCTTCATCAGCTTAAAGATCAAAATGATCTGCATAAGCAAGTAGTGCCAATCAGCCGTGCTGAGCTTCTCGTGACTTTGGTATGTCCCTTTGCTACATCTCTCTTTCTTTGTTCCAGGCTAACTCTAGCGGGTGAAAGGGCCACCATGTTGCCGACGCACGTCTGGAGAAACCAGAGGTCATCATCCAAGATTACTTATTGGCTGCAGTCAAGGAGCTTAAGGGTCGCTCTGGGGGTGAAGAAGCTGGTAGAGTATATCATGGGTTTGCTTCATTTTGTGATCAACAACTACAGAATCCCGATGGCATGGAAGATTTCACGCGGGTCGAACAACTACGAAACCGTAAAGAGAAGGAAGTACAAGCACTGGAGGATATGATGAAGACCGCAGATGGAAGAGAGAGGGAGGCTCTTAGATTTCATCGAACAAGAACAAAGCAATGGTTCGATCTTGATGATCGCGAATACCAGCGTCTCCGACGAAGTCGGGAAGCCTTTCTGCAACAGTGTCTCGAGAACTATCTTCTTTGCCTGAGGGAAAGCGAAACCTACAACAACGATGTCCTCCGCTTCTGTGCATTGTGGCTTGATAAGTCTGACAGTGATATCGCAAATACCGCTGTTTCCAAACATCTCAATCAAGTTGCGAGTCGAAAGTTTGCACCTTTGATGAATCAGCTAACTTCACGTCTGCTGGATATGTCTGATGAATTCCAGAAAATGCTCTTTGCTTTGATCTTTCGCATCTGTGTTGAGCACCCATTCCATGGTATGTATCAAATATTTGCGAGTAGTAAATCCAAGGGAGGGAAGGATCAGTCTGCTCTGTCACGCAATCGAGCAGCTGGAAAATTGGTTGAAGGTCTAAAGAATGACAGGCGTATTGGGGCTACATGGGTGGCTGTCCACAATACCAATATAAACTATGTACGATTTGCCATTGACAAGCCAGACGAGAAGCTAAAGAGCGGCGCGAGGGTGCCGCTGAGGAAGCTACAGACTGGTGAACGCCTCGAACAGGACGCCGCTACTCAAAGACTACCACCACCCACGATGCAAATCGATATTCGCGTTGATTGTGATTATAGTGGTGTTCCTAAGCTTGTTAGGTATCAACCTGAATTCACAATTGCGTCTGGCGTTAGTGCTCCAAAGATCGTCTCCGCCTTTGCAAGTAATGGTTTACGATACAAGCAGTTGGTAAGCATTGAGCCCCTGTGCATATGGTGTATGGATCGAACGTCAAGCTGACCGTACTTAAAGTTCAAAGGAGGGAATGATGACTTACGACAAGATGCTATCATGGAACAAGTATTTGAACAGGTTAGCAACCTCCTTAGAGACCATCAGGCTACTCGGCAGCGAAACCTGGGGATTCGCACGTACAAGGTTCTGCCTCTTACGTCAAACGCGGGAATAATCGAGTTCGTACCTCACACTATCCCTTTGCATGACTATCTGATGCCTGCACATCAGAAATACTATCCGAAGAGCATGAAACCGAATGTGTGCCGCAAACATATTGCTGATGTTCAGACACGATCGTTTGAGCAACGTGTTCGGACGTTCCGACAAATTACCGATCATTTCCAGCCCGTCATGAGATTCTTCTTCATGGAGAAGTTCAATAACCCAGACGACTGGTTCGGCAGGAGGCTTTCGTATACTCGAAGTACCGCTGCAATCTCAATACTAGGCCATGTCCTTGGCCTTGGGGATCGCCATGGCCATAACATCTTACTAGACGAGCGGACTGGTGAGGTGGTGCACATCGACCTGGGTGTCGCATTCGAGCAAGGCCGGGTTCTACCAGTCCCCGAGGTCGTCCCATTCAGATTGACACGAGACCTTGTTGATGGGATGGGAGTTACCAAGACAGAAGGTGTCTTCCGCCGATGCTGCGAGTTCACCCTAGAGACCTTGAGGCAAGAGTCCTATAGTATTATGACTATCCTCGACGTGCTTCGGTATGACCCGCTCTACAGTTGGACTGTGTCCCCTTTGAGGATGAAGAAAATGCAAGACGCCTCTGAAGCTGGTGGTGGGCCTCCCGTACTGCCCGGCGCTACCGATCAACGGTCGACCAATGAACCAAGTGAGGCTGATCGTGCCTTGACGGTCGTAGCCAAGAAGTTGGGCAAGACATTGAGTGTTACAGCGACCGTGAATGAGCTGATTCAGCAAGCAACGGATGAGAAGAACCTTGCGGTTCTGTATTGCGGTATGTTTGATAAGGCTGTGCTGCTTGGGTCTTCCGTACAGATATGCTAACTTATTCTCCTCGCAGGCTGGGCTGCCTATGCATGATGTATTGGGATTGGGTTTTGTAGGACCAATTGACTTGGTACTTTCTATTTCTTGGACACTGGGATGACTATATAAACTTTGGCGTTGGTATTATGTTATGTTATTCCTCGTATTGGTTGGATAGGTTAGCAAATGTACATATATTTCATCTGATAGAACTAAATATTCACAACTTGAAACGAAGTGTTGTTCCTCTACCACGACCCGCCGAGGGGTAAATTGAACATCGTTATAATCATATAGATCGTAATAATAAGATGCAAGAGAGGAAAAAGAGGATATGCAAGATATTAAAACAAAAAAACTTCCTTTTGATAGACAGATAGGCGGCAAAAAAAATGGTCCCAGGGAGGCTCGAACTCTCGACTTCTGAGTTATTAGCTCAGCACTCTAACCAACTGAGTTATGGGACCAATTGTTGGAATGATTTCGCCTTTTTAGCATAATAAGGCAAAATAACAAATAGGTGCTAATACCATTTTCAGTTCCAGTCTCAGTTGCCCTTTTGGGATGTTTTATGGTGGCGTATCGATTTTCTCTTCCCCGCTGCCTAAGATGCTCCTTGCCTAACGTACATGACGACGCTCTATTGACTACCCTTGAAGAAGGGTCTTCTACTTTTGACATAGGCATGTTTCATCCTCTGATTTATTATCATGGAACCAATGACTATATGGAGGAAGTCTTGGCTAATTATATCTGGCCAGGTTGCGGAATGATATTTATAGAACCCGTGGCTCGCCTAGAAAAGCATGAAATCAGGCGTCCTCATTGTCATCTGTTGGATATATAAGTGACATACCTGCCTGATAGGGGATTCTTTATTTATAATTTACTCCTGGATCGTCATAGTCAAGTCCCAAGCATGTCGACTACCCCCATTCCCAACCGGGGTATAGTAGTTTTTTCTGGGGGAAGCGCTGCCAATAATTTGGTAGATGTGTTCAATTCTGTTTGCGAGAGCAAGAAATGTCCCCTGAGCTACATCATCCCCATCAGTGACAATGGAGGTTCCTCTTCGGAGCTGATCCGCATCTTCGGTGGTCCTGGGATTGGTGATGTGAGAAGTAAGCACCCTATGTCTATTCATCACTCATCCGTTTAACCAAGATATACAGGTAGACTAGTCCGTCTGATCCCGGACTCGCCTCCCAACTCAGAGCGGGCTGCCACAAAGACCCTGTTTAATCACCGACTGCCAGCAGACGCAGCCACCGCTCACGCAGAATGGCTCTCTATCGTAGATGGCACATCCGAGATCTGGAAAGCCATCACGCCCGCAAAGAAAGAGCTCATCCGCTCATTCTTCAACCTCCTAAACCTGGAAATCCTGAAGCGTGCCCGGCCACCATCATCCACCTTCGACTTCACCTCCGCCAGTGTAGGAAATCTCTTCCTAACCGGCGCCCGACTCTTCAGCGGCAGTTTCGAAAGCGCCATCTACCTCCTAGGTAGCATCTGCGGTGTCCCATCAGACATCGTCCGCGTGATCCCAGCCATCAACTCAAACTTCTCCCACCACATCTCCGCCTCCCTAGCAAACGGCACCGTAATCGTCGGCCAAAACAGCATCTCCCACCCCAGCGAAGCAACAGCCCTCCAACCCCGCCCAGGCTCCAGACGCCCAAGCCTCCTCCTAGCAGACGGCGCCGAAGAATTTAACGAAGACATGGACGCCTCAGACACAGTCTCATACGAAGACGACCACCCCCCAGGGTCCCTCCCCACCCTCCGCAACAAAAACATCCAGTTCTCTAAGTCAGAGAACGAAGACCTCCCATCCCGCATCACCCGCATCTGGTACATAAACCCCTATGGCCAGGAAATCCGACCACCGGCCAACCCACGTGTCCTCGAAGCCCTCAATGACTCGCAAGCAATCATCTACAGCATTGGCTCCTTGTACACATCCACCATTCCGTCTCTGATCCTCCGTGGTGTTGGACAAGCAATCGTGACAAGCCCTGCTCGCCACAAAATCTTGATTCTGAACGGTTCTCTAGATCGTGAAACGGGCCCGCCGTCTGAGCCCTTTACGGCTGTTAACTTCGTTGAGGCTATTACTTGTGCTGGGGAGGAGAGCCGTGGTCGAATGCACATGACTTTTCCTAAACCTTCGGGCGGCCAGTCGTTCCCGAATCCAAATCTTCCTTATGCGTCTTATGTTACGCATATTCTTCATCTTGAAGGTCCTGGGACACCCCAGGTTGATCGTGATCGTCTTGCTGAGATGGGCATCGAGACGCTTCGTCTTTATGGCCGGAAGATTGTTACCATAGGTGCAGACGGAGTTGAGATACCGACCGGAATGAAGTATGATTCTACAGCCCTGACACAGGCTCTTGAGGTAGTACTGGGTAAAAAGGGTGATGCCATGCTTCGAGGAGATAAGAATGGCTTGAGTCGGAGGAATACTTTGGATCCCGGGAGGAAGAGATGATCTAGCGTTGCTCTTATAATAATTATAGAAGCTGTTTGAGGCAATAGATGGAGGAAGAGTAGATCTCTTCCTTTTTGGCTTAATTGAGACTTTGGCTACGTTTTATTTTCTCCTTTTGGATACGATTCCATAGCTGAAATTATTGCAACATACGACTATACTTTCATTACATGATCTTTTCTTATCGATATAATATTCACAGTATTGTGACATCAACGAATTAATATGCTTATCGTAGAGTCAACACATAATGCGACATAGATAATTCGTGCCACCCGAAACTGCCAGACAAGACGCCAACCAATGCTTCACCAACCGGTTCTAGATGATACAAAGAAAAGAGAACGGTAAATACCGTGATCAGATGATCAGGTTATATATACATAGAATTGCGAATGCGAAGAGAGAAGAGGTAAGCAAAATCCCCATGAAATAGTGTAATTAGGGCCGGGCGGATGCCCGGGGTTTCCATGTTTGTCGGTTCAGGTTGACCTGAGGATGCCTGCTCCCCTGGGACAGGTTGTGAAAATCACTGGAAAGGCCCGATCCCATGTCAACGTCGACTAGTATGGCCTTCTGAGGCTGTGCTGATGGGAGAATGGGCCTGGCACGATCCTTTGGGGAGCGTACGTTTGATGATGAGACAGTAGTAGATTTAGCTTTAGTGACTTCTTTGATGATTTCTCGGAGCTCTTTATCGTCCTTCGTAATCTGGGCTCTGATAAAGGCAGGGTCGTTCGTGGACTGGAGAGTGGACATCACGGACTCCCGGGGTGTGTAAATGTAGCTCTGGGGAGAGGGTGGGGAGGTCGGGATAATGGAAGGGTCTAGATAAGCTGCCTGATTCTTCTCCAAAAGCTGGACAATATCTAGGCTTTCACCATGAGGAATTTTGTGCGGATGAGAAGGGGTAACGCAATCCATGTCGACTTCTTTTCGAAGAACATGATCAATATCAACTGCCGAGAAATAAGCGCAGGATTGAGGGAGATCATTGATGCCAACTTGCTGCGAGAACATAGCACGAGTCCAGACATTAGCTACCTGCAGAGCCAAAGCAGCACGGTATTTGTCCTCTTCCTTGACAAGGTACCTGATTTCGTCATGGACAGTGATCGCTAGACGAGCAGCGAGGTTAAAGCGCCGGATTAGATAGTCCATGGCAATAATGAGAAGGTGAAGATAATCAACACCGGAGGATTGGATCGCCCAATTAATCCGCGACGTCATGAAGCTGCCCCTGTTGATAAAGCGCCGCATCAGCGCCTCAGTGATACCAGCACCCAATGTAGGTGTTCTTGGCCTTTCTTGATCAGCGAACTCCTCTAGCTTGTTAAAGACAAACGATTCCGTGCCCCCACGCCAGAAAGGACTATCACTTAGGATACGACGGGTCGTACGGGCACCTTTTGTTTCTTGATACAATTTACTCGCAACTTCCTGAGTTTGCTTTTCTGACATGGAAGGATTGAACTGACGTAGTAGCGTAGCAGCGAACTTGAGACCAGCGCCGTAAATTCGGCCATAGTTGAATACCTTGGCGTCGTTACGTGAAATCCCTAAGATCGTGGCGGTACGTGAATGCATGTCAGTTCCCGCAGCCTTGGAACCTTCTAGAGTCATGAAGCCGATCGCGTTACCACCGTGAATTTGAAATTGAGCATCACCTATGAGACTGGCAATCCAAAGCTCCTGGGAATCAACATCTGCACCGACGAAGACGTAGCCAGGTGGCGCTTTAATCATAGCCTTGAGTTCTGATCCAACACGGTTTCCCTTGGCATTGCTTGCAGTAAGCCATGTATTTTCCACTGCTCGTCGAGTTATAGTACCCATTGGAATGATTTGGGGTAATATGAATCCCGTTCGGCTTCCTGTGTCATCCGATTGGGGAGGTTGCACTTCGTCTTTGTAGACAACCATTTGACTCATAATTCGGTCCCGAGCACTAATCCAATATGAACAAGACGCATTCATCTCCAAAGCTTCTTTAGCGAGCGCATATTGCGAAGAAAGCGTTCCACGTTCAAAATACTGCATATATCCTTTGGCCAAGGGATTGACACATCGGGCTTGAGGCCCGTCTTTGTGCGGAAGCTTGAAGTAGGCATGTTTTCTGTCATCCCGCAATTCCACAATCTTCTCTTCGGCCATGTTACAAAGAACTACAGGCTGGTTCTCGAACTTCTTGACTTGGTCACGTGGAACCTTGAATGTCCACCCATATTTGTCGGACCAGGTTAGTGGATATCCATCCCATGATAACTTGAGCATTATAGGCGCAGTTCGACTCCGTACAGTCAGATTGATATCGGCATTGCTTGAGGGGAATAGATCCTTATACCATTGTGGCATACCAGGCTTTTTCTGCCTCGCAGCTGGTCGAGGAGGGTCTCCCTTCTTTTTACCCTTAACCATTTTCACTTCCTGACCAGACCAGTCCAGCTGCCGTAGCCAGGGATCGTTCATGTACACATCCGGTTGTTCCTTGACTTTCAAAGCTTCGTCACATAATTCGACTAGTTTTCTTTGCACGTCTTCAAGTCGTTGGTGGTAGGTAGCTTCGGTATTGGTGAGATACTCTTTCCATGTCTGATTGACAGGCAAGATGACCGAAGAAAGATGTCTGAGAGCCCCGAAGCTGACAGGGTGGGGACAAACTTCGAGGAAATTTGGAAAAACCTTCTTGTATACGCGATGTGTGATTGCGACATCTGCAGCACAGTAATCCAGCAATTCCTCCAATTTGCCTAGAATTTCCTCTCTTCCCAGTTCACCAAAATAGTCTCGCTGTGATTTGTCGATTGTGACATCGCAATGAAATTTGGCTACATCACGAAGGGAGTTCACCGAGCTCCTTCCCACCCACAATTCCTCTTCCTCATCACTAAGCATCTTGCTCTCAAGCAAAGCTGCAAGCTCGACAGAATTATTCTCATTCGCAAGTTTGTCCCTCAGATCCTTATTTTTCTTGTGACGCATCCAAGTTGGTCTCTGTTGGGAGCACATCCCGTTCACAGCCACATGAAGCGACATCGTATCGATGAAAAAATTACGCGTTTGCTTCATATCATACTCTTCCAGAACACGCGCACGGTCGTAGCCTATATTGTGACCGACAACTATGCGCGGCTGTGATATCTCCCCCAGTGGTATAAGCTGAACCTCATTTTCTGACTCTCCAAGCAGCCACGGCGACAGCCACGCATACCAAGCCGTAGGACTAACAGCACAAGCCATTACAGCAAATGAGTGCTCCTTGTACATAACCTCTGTATCGAATGTCAACATCGACTCGTTTGGTGCGTCCACGGGTTCCCAAGAGCCATCGCTGTTGTACTTTGTCCACCCGCTGCGTTTGATCCACTTGCGCGGACTGCTCGGAGAGTTGACTTTGATATAGTCTTTAGCGTAAGTAAGATATGGTTCCGACGCATCCATGCCTAACTTGAAGAAATGCTCATCTAATGTCTGTCCCTGAAGGGAAGGCATATCGAATGCTACCGGTTCTGTGGCATCTTGGGATTTGCCAAGCAGATCATGCCTCGAGAGATGTTCTTTCGACAGCGCAACCAATTCTGGATCCGGCGGTTCTGATTTAATTGGAAAAACTTGGGAAAATACATGATCACTCAATTGTTGGACTCCGACCTCATTGAACCTAGCCGTGGCGGGAACTGCGAAATTAGCATCTGCGCTTGTTGGCTGAAAGTCGTGATAGTGCGAAAGTACCTGAAAGAGACCTCTGCCTCGGTTCCCCATCGCTGTCTTGTGGGAGAATCTGTGTAGCATAATATCGCGCTAGCGATAATAATGGCCGTGGTCGGGCAACGAGTGGCGAGCGCAATTTTTGCGAGCACAAACGTAGAACATCCCTAGAAGAGGGAGCGCAAGAGTGACTCCAAAGCATCTTCGGTTTTTAGTAAAGATCAGTTATAAGTCGCCCATGGCGTGTTGCGTTAAGGGTCGCAACCAGCGCTGCGCGATATGAATCCGAAGGGGGTTCCTTCTTTTGGCTTTCCAAAGGGTTTTGTAGTCTTTCCTATCGCGGTATCTCCGTCATGATGTAGTGATACGCGGACTGAACAATACTGTCTTCCGCATCGGCGTCACCGCCTACTAAGATAGGATATCATATTGCTAGTTATCATCAGGTGATTGATTATCAACACCGACGATAAACCCACCGCAGATCTTCGCCACTATCAACACTTTCTCAAGGGCACAACTCATTTCATCTGAGACTGATAAATATTTCCCATGCATCACAGGCTTGAAACTTACTTATTAGTTTAGATTCAAGTCATTCACAGCAACCCAAACCTCGCAGTTCCATTTATCAACTATCTGCGATATCCCTCGCAGGAGCTAACATATAACCTCACCAAGAATTCAATTTCGACGTGCCTTTGGCGCGGAGCGATCAATTGGCTTACGCAGATCTCATTACTTACCATGGATCGTAGCTCTCCAATGCGTGGCCGACCTCCTGCCGGCTTAACTTCAGTTCACATAACCTCCCTGTCCCCTCCTCGTCGCCGACGACCCTCCGACCATGGTCAACCTTTAGACTCCCGATCCGAGGAACGGAAACGCCGCCGTTTGAGCAACACGGAAATGGTCACCGTGGGTGCTCGCCCCACATCTGATCAACAAGGAGAAGATGATATCGAATCCATTGATTTGACAGAGGTGGAGGGTTCCTCGGCACTGTCGAAGGTCCTAGCGAAGCAACGGGAAGACGCTGTTAGGGCCCAGCAACCCACTGAACACGAAAAAGGGCGATCGATCCTTAATTCATATAAATGTCCTGTGTGCATGGATACACCTGGGGATGCCACTAGCACAGTATGCGGTAGGTGTTATAGTCGAAAATTGCAACTTCCATGTGCTGACTGTGAACAGGGCACCTATTCTGCCATAAGTGTATTGTTGATACGCTCAAGTTTAGCGAAGAACAAAGATCGGATGCTTCTGCCAAAGGTCCCCGAGGAACCTGCCCCGTGTGTAGAAAACCTCTTGCGCGGATTGATGTCCCAGGCCCTAAAAGGAATCTTGTACCCTTGAAACTCAAACTTGTCACAAAGAAAAGAAACACAGCTGTGTCAGACAGTGGATAGCTTCCTCATTAGAGATTTTACCGCGGGGTTTTTCCTCGGCAACACCTCCCTCGCATTGAGGCACGTAATGTTGAGTGAATACTTTGGCGCAGTTGATGTGTATGGCCTGGCCAACCAGAGCTCCTTCCAACGTCTTCAAAGAATCATTACACCATTTTCGGCGTCATCTACTATACCGGAGACTTGTCTTCCATTCCTGACCCGCCCCCCGCTTGGGACCTTCTCATGGCAATATAAGACTTGATGCCAAGCGCCTTGAAAAAGGAGGCTAGGCCGTCGATCGTCTCACAGCAATCGCAATAGCATTCTAGAGAATACCGACACACTTAGCTTCTATACAGGAGCAAGGAGAGAAGCGAAGCTATATTGGGACATCATCAACATCACGTTTACTTTCGCTTGGCATGTTTAACGATTTCAATGATTAGACGAAGGTTGATTTGATAATTATTCTGAAAGAATTATCGATGACTTATGAAAGGTGTGAGTGGCTTCAAAAAGCTTTCTTTATTCCTTTTTTGCCATTTTGTTTCCAGATGGTGTCTTTTGCTGTTTCATTGGCCCTCGCAGTGCAAATTCAGATGAGATAGCTCTTTGTGTAATCTCTGGTGCGACCTAAATCTACAAATGCGTCACTTCATGATGTTAAGGGTTCCACAGCAGATAATGCTCTATTTATCCAGAGCTACAGTTCAGTTTTGTTCATAAAAATAGCATACTCTAGTAGTGACTGGATTGTACACGGCATATCGAGAGAAAAGCCTTTTTCGTTCTAGCCCGAATTTAGGTTGTGCCAAGACATTGTTACCCGCAGCTAAAGCATTTCTTGTTTAAATGGCCGCGAGTTTACAACGGAAACTCCAAGCTTGACCACATTTTCGCTGAAAGCTTAGGGGCTCAAAAATTCTGTCGGATTCTATTCATTGTATACAGGAAACCAGAACCAGGCACACTGTTGAAAGCATTTCGCTACACGTGTTGCAGTTTATGCATTCAAGCGTTCAAGCGTTCGCAGTTCCCTAGTGGATGATTGAACTCCTTTTGCAGACCGTCATAATATCCACCACGCGATGATTTCCCCTCCCCCTGCGTGAGATTCGGCTTACAGAAAAGGCATTCGTAGTTGCTCCATGTTGACCTTACATATTAAATAAAGGCCTTGTTTCGTGTGTCTGTTTTTGTAATCCAACCTGGTCTTTTCTTTCCGCATCTGCGGAAGCCGCAGAAGTCCCCTTGCAGCGACTGTCTGTTTACGCTTTCGCGTCGATGATTCGGCGCCGATTCTTCTTGTCTCAAGCATCAAGTTCCTTTCGTCAAAATGAGTAGGGGCTCACTTGAGCGTACACAAACATCAGAGCTGCCGCCTAATTCTCCCGATGCCATTGATATTGAGGCGCAGCCGCAGACTTCTTCAATTACCGCAGATCATGCCGCTCTTGAATCGTTGCCTACAGTGACGAAGGCGCCCTCACATGATACAGTCAGGAATCGCGCACGGCGGTCAAATACTGCGCGCTCATACCACCCTGACAATGTCACTCATGACCCAAATTGGCATCCTGGTACGGAGCCGGGCATAGACCCTACCAAGCCGCTTCCTCCTTATAATGCCGATTGGGCGACTGCTGTACCGAATGATTTATTTACGAGGTGCGAAATAATTGTCGTGGACTTCTCCCAGAATGAGATGCGACAATATGAGCTTGATAACGAAACATTGGAGCCATTCCTGGCGAGGGAGAGAGAGCCTTGGGTACAATGCAGATGGATCAATGTCAACGGTCTTAGCTGGGACGTAATCAGAGCCTTGGGAAACCAGAAGGGATTGCATAGACTTGCCATCGAGGATCTCATTAACACGACAAATCGTACGAAGGTCGACTGGTACTCGGATCATGCATATATCGTGCTCACACTGCAGAAATTGATCAGACTTAAGGAAGAGACAAGTAGTGACTCTGACGATGAATCCGATGATGGCCAGAATCAGTGGCACAACGATCGAAGGAGCTCAGCGACAAGCAGCAAGAGTGTGTCTCTGAAGCGAACCACTACCCTGGGTCTCATAGTGGAGGCATTGAAAGACCTTTTCAGGCCCGGATCACGGAAGAAAGACTCAAATGAAGGGCCGACCACAGGGAAAAGCATTCGTCCTTCTTTGAAGAAGATTGAATCAAAGAACATATCAGCCTTCGACAATATCACGACCCCTGGGCGAACTGCTCGCAGCATGCAGCGCTATCGAGGTGGCCCCAACGAAGACCGTATTGAATTCATGGAGCGTCATGCTGTTCTAGCGGCAAAGGGATTGTGTGTTGCTTTGGAGCAGGTATCGATATTCTTGCACGCTGACAACACAGTGACTTCATTTTTCGAGACAAGTGCCGACGACATTGAATCCCCAATCGTTAAGCGACTGACGTCTCCAGAGACTATTTTACGTCAATCGTGTGATGCTAGCATGCTCGTGCAAGCCATTCTGGATGCTATAATTGATCTTGCTATCCCGGTGACCACGGCCTACCAAGACGCGATCGGTGATTTGGAACTTGATGTCCTAACCGATCCTGATATAGATCAGTCTAAGGACCTGTATATTCTAACATCTGAAATTTCAATCCTTCGAAATTCCATGCAGCCGATCGTGACCATCATCAACGCCCTTCGAGATCATCGCTCTGAACCTATGAGCACACCCGGCTTAGGCATGCTAAAGGGTTACTTCGGACCCAACCCTCCCCCCCCCGACTCAATGCCATATATAGGAACAGCTACACCAAACTTGAAAAGTGTAGGCGGTTCAAGCGTATCTATCAGTCCCATGTGTCATACGTACTTGGGCGATGCGCTCGACCATTGTATTACAATGGTCGAGGGATATGATCAAATGAGACGAGCTGCTGACAACATGATTGACCTGATCTTTAACACAATCGGTATGGATTGACAATTCTTTCTATATGAACGCCATTGTGACTATTACTAACAAGACTGTTTCCCGCTACTAGGTGCATACCAGAACGAAAGCATGAAGCAGCTTACACTAGTATCTTGCTTCTTTCTCCCTCTTACTTTCTTGACAGTCCGTATACACATGTGCCTCCAAAAGTAAACCGTTGTTGACTGTATGATAGGGCTATTTCGGCATGAATTTTGAAAGCTTTCAAGGAATTAAGCATAGCGATTCGTATGTGACCGAACATCGAGTATTTCGGTGGCTGCGACATACTAACCACCGAACCTATCAGATACTTTTGGCAGATCGCATGTCCTTTCGTATTCGCCGTGACCATCTTCCTAATGTAAAGACTCACCCCTACCTAAGAAGCTACCCATGCTAACTCCAGACTCTAGGCGCGACAAGATCGGACGCTGGATAGTGCGAATAGCCCAGAGACGTCTAATTACCAGTTCGAGAAAGAGACGGAAGCGAAATGCTATCATAAGGAGATGAAACAACACCAAACAATGCTTATCCAATATATACACCAGTGTATATGTGAATTCGAGTGTCTTAAGGCATACATACATTGTAAAGTACATTTAGATGAATATCATAAATCTATATCAGAAACTCTTCCGCTTAAAAGCCATATAAGCCTTCCAGGGCAGTTTCCAATCCGAGCGAAGTAGCTCTGGTTTAAAGATATCAAAATCAACCCCCTGCAGCTTATCCAGCCAAAGCCGCGTAGTAACAGCCGGCATGAAGACTCCAAAAGCACGATTAACCTCATCCAACCCCGACTCATCCCTCTGATCACCAAAAACCTCATACTCATGCCCCTCCTCCCCCTCATGCTCAAACTCATGTCCCACATCCTGCCCGGCACGAAGGTTACTCAACATCTGCTGCGCTGTGATCAAATGATCACTAGCCCGCGTAGCAACCGTGAAAACCGCATCCCGCAACCCCGGCGCCTCAGCACCCAGCCTGAAAACTTCTTCCTCCTTCACCCCTGCCTGCGCCATAACATCCAACGGAAGCATCACAGCACCCTGTTTCGCCCCTCCCCCTCCCATCGACCCCGCACCACTAGTAGGCTGATGACTCGGCGGCGGCGGAAACGCAACGATCGGGAACCCGCGCAGCACAGCCGCGATACCGGCTGCCTTGCCGATATGCGAAGCGACGTGGTCCGCCGTGACGGATGTCATCGGTAACGCCGAGAGCGTCAGATACATGAGCGTCGAATAGGTGTTTTCGGCGTAGGATTCCAGCGCCGCGATGTTAGGGTACGGGTCGTTGGTTAGAGTCTGCTCGCGGGCGTTGATGAGCCTGTTTAGCCAGCCTTTGGTGATCCGGGCGCGGCCGTTGGTTCGCTCGTGGAGGGATGAGATGGCTGAGGCGAGGAGGATGGTGACGGGTTCTTTTGGGGGCGAGCCGGCTAGGACTTTTGTGATTGCATCGCGCCAGAATTGGAGGCGCATTAGGCCGATTGTGTAGGAGGATGTGGTGTCGGGGATCAGTGAGAGGGAGACGTTTAGGGCTCGGAGGGCGAGGTAGAATGTTTGCGTTTCGCGGGGGATGAAGGTGTGGAGGGTGTATGAGGGTCGGTCATATTTTCTGAGAGGGAGGTGTTAGTTGTGGTTTCTGGCTGTAGTTGGGAGAAAGGGATGCTGGTGCTATTCGCACATGAGAAGATCTGAGCAGTATTTATGGGCGGCTTGGACTTCGGCTTCAGCTGCTCCGATGGTTGTTGTTGGACTGGATACTGGACCGGATTGACTGAATTGTCTCTTTTGCGATAGGTGGGGTCGCTTGTGACCTCGAGATAGGCGACATATTTGTCGACTAGAAGGCCGAACGATATCTTTGAGGAGTGACATGTTGGGGTGAGGAATTCGAGGCTCCTCTTAACATGGCTTAGAATGGGTAGAGGGTGATTGGTGCCGGTGAAAATGGTGGAGAGATTGCATTGCGGGTACCTCTAGTCCTCCCTGGCCTTAAGGTACAGTGAGAGTTTATCAACCACTTTTCCTATTCTCTTGAATTTATTTTTTATAAAAAAGGTAATAATCTTTAAGAAGCATGTCTGGTAGACTTATTTAATTATGTTAAGGAATCGAGGAAAAAAGAATAATCCAAATAATGCAACAGCAAGTACGAAGTAGTCAGGTCCTCCATGGCAATTTGTCTGCCATG
This sequence comes from Aspergillus hancockii, assembly GCA_001696595.2. Taxonomy (NCBI): domain Eukaryota; kingdom Fungi; phylum Ascomycota; class Eurotiomycetes; order Eurotiales; family Aspergillaceae; genus Aspergillus; species Aspergillus hancockii. The sequence goes on from MBFL02000074.1 coordinate 42,976, forward strand.
TTCCAGTCAGTATGACAGGAGGAAGTACAACAACAGTCAGCCAAGTGATTAATCTTGGCAACCAGAGTCAGGCATGGATATCTCAAGATAGAGAAGTGTTCTACTATTAGGCAACAAGAGATAAAGGGATCTGTGCGTGACGCTTCCAGTGATCTTCACTGTTCCATTCAGCACCCCTCTTATTTGGAATGAACTGTCGTCCACAGATCAAAATGTCCAGTTCCTTCAACACTACGCCTGTCGGGATCCGAACTGCTACGCAATTTACGGTGCTTCCATCCTCAATCAAGGTGAGATATAGGTTTTCCTGCAACGTTGTGATTAGGCCCCAAAGGAGCGGTTTGTTTGCCTGAGACGGCTCCTGCAATATTCCCCAACGAACCAATAGTGGCCATCATTATAACTTCTAATAAGGGCGGGGTTCCCATGAGATATCATTCTCCTTTTTGAAGAAATAACAATGCCTTGGAAGGTGTGCACTGATAGCTCATTAGATTATATCTTTAGAGATGTGCGTTTACTTCTAGGTATTACAGCAATACAACAATGCACCTACCCCGAGGGAAAAGACCACGCGATTCCGGTTATCAATAGGCTTGAGATGCCACAGCCCACTATGAGCGAGGATATCATAAACAAGCTTTCATGTGAAGGAGACGGGCAGTAACGGACTATGCGCTGATGCTGTGCAATGGCCATCCAACATTGGTTCTACTACTCTGAGGGGTGAAAACCAGATCTGCAAGGCTAGAGGATATTATGATGGGTCTGACAGCTGATAGTAGGGCTACTGTGATTTGGGTTTCATGTAGAAAGGAGACTTTTTGTAGAATAACTAAAGCCTTTTCCTGGTCATAACCACGGTAGATAATATACCCAAAGCGAGCCCCGTCACCCAGACTAGAGACCAATTTGCGGAGACCGGATTCATCATTAAATCATCCAAGACTTCATTTGCGGTGTGATATTCACTTGCCGAACATTTCCTTATTACTTTTTGGAGTCCAGGATGGATTTCTTCAAGACCTGGAAATCACGCCGACGCAGGAGATTTCGAATCTCTCGGCTGGATCTTTTCGCGTAGAGCTGATGTCCTGCACTGGTCTCGTAGACGATGGTCCCAAGTGCAAACAGATCGTCGATGACCGCTACATCATTATCATTCGTTATAGGGCACGGTCTAGTATATCTAGATGAATAGGATACTACAGCAGGTGTGCCATCAATCATAGAACCAGCAAAGTCAGCCAAAACCAGACTACCGTCATCCTATATCAGGAAGTTATGGCTGCCAAGATCGCTATGAATGACACTTGGAGTGGATATAACATATGGCTTCAACAGCCAGTAGCGGCCACCTGAAGAAGCCAATAAGCAAAGATTATACTTCATTGGCAGGGGGATTTCCAACTTTTGCCGTGTCTCCAGGAATTTAGAGAGTGAAAGATTGTTTTCTAGTGTGCCAACACTCTGAAGTTGGAAGACAAGGCCATCAGGTAGACCATCGCCATGACAATATTTGCCCTAGTACCGGAAAATATGAGGATGCCAACCAAGTCGTTCGCAAATGCGTTTTTCAAGTGCCAGTAAACTGCCCACAACAGGATGATCCGTAAATTTCTTGATAACAATGCCTGTGTCTGCTACTTTAATCACTTGTGCAAAGGTGCCGATTCCCGCAAGCTGTACCTTCTGTTTGTCTGTCCCTTTTAAAGATTCCTCAACGAACGGTAGCAGACGGTTCAGCATCTGCCGGAGAGCCTATTGTAAGGATACTGTTGAAATGTCTAAGAGATGAGGAGGAGCTCCAAAAGAACTAAAATTAGACCCTGTAGAATAGTGGGCACAGACTAGAACTATACCCGAAGCTTTCCACACTTCACCACAGTGACTGTTTTGACCGCCTCGGACAATAAGCCAATTTTGCCTTTTTGGGCTGGCAGAAAGTGACGTCGGCCCGTAATTCGCGTATCCGTCGCGTCCCCAGCGCCAATCATTAGTGCAGATTATTAACTATGCAGGATCGATGTTCTGCGCGACCCGAGACACCGACGAGAACATCTCTCACCTTTTGTTGAAAGGGTGATAGCTACATGATGGAACCCGGGGAGTTAAATGAGCACCCCTTTAAAAAAAGACGCTTTTTCGTTGACGAAGAGGAGGACACCAAGCGGTCCTACGCCGAATCGGTTCCCGCTGTATCTCTCGACGCGTCTACACCTCGCTCCTCACACGAGATACGATCACCGGCTGCTCGTTCTCGAGAGACACAGTCTAAAGAGATATTACCCCCGGCAGAGCGAGACCGAGGAGACCGAGAAATACGCGACGACGACCAACACACCCAGAGCTATACCTTAGAACCAGAGGCAGAGATTTCTGAATATACCCTAGGGCAGGGCCCGGCATCAACCGCGCAGAATGGCGTGGTATCAGAAGATCATGCGACAGCAGAACATGTGCCAGCACATGGTGATGCAGAGGGGTTCGATACAGAGGTCTTCACCAGTATCGTTGGGGAGTGCCTCTCTCCACACGCGATACGCAAGATTCGTGATGTAGCTGGCAATGATCTAGAGAGGGCAATTAATGTCTATTTTGATGGGTCATGGAACTCTTCAACTGGTGGTGCGAGGAACCAAACGACGTTGACATCCCAACAGACGCTGTCCACACGGTCCACTCCCGTTAACCATGCATCTAGACTAGGAAGTGTGCCAGAGAGGAATGGGAATAGTGCTCCGGCTGAAGCACCACGACATACCTCCCAACCATCACTCAGATACATCGGTGCTTTTGGTGTTGGGGCATGGGCAACTCGAAGTGGATTGGGAGTGCTCAAACATGGAGAACGCGTCAAGATCGAGCGTGCAAGGTCTCAGCCCGTCTCGAAACGTGGCCGTGGAGGGAAACTTTTCACAAACAACAAGGGAGACGTCCTAACTCGCTTTACTAATCAAGCCGGTCAAGAGATTGGAAGACTGCCGCAGGAGACAGCGGAGTGGGTGTCGACTTTGATTGACCAAAAGGTCTGTAAGCTCGAGGGTGTATGTGTATACGCCCCGGACAGAGTCCGCGTGAACGACACAATATACTTGCAACTGTGGTGCTACTTGCGTAAAGAGGCATTCCAATCTGGGATGCTCGATAGGTCAATTGACGACAATAGATCGACGACCATCTTTGAAGAGAAAGAAAGCACTGAAGAGAAGCGGCTACGTCTCCGTCAGGTTGCGCTGGTAAAACTCTTCGATGAGATTGGCCTCCAACCGAGCTCCGCAAACGACATGACCCTGAAACATAAGAAACAAGGGTTGTTGCGTGCGGTGGAGATAGCAGAGCAGTACGACAAGAGCAGAAAGGAAAACAAATCGAGTAACGAGTCTTCTGAAGACGAAGAGTCTCCGGAATTGGAAGAAGATCAACTTGACACACTTTACAAGAAGGCCCAATCTTTCGATTTTAGTATGCCGGCAGCAGAGCCTCCGCCAACATTTTCATTGGAGCTCCGAAAATATCAAAAGCAAGCGCTCCACTGGATGCTGTCAAAAGAGGAAGATAGCAAGTCCGCCAGAGGTCGATCAATGAATCCGCTGTGGGAAGAGTATGTGTGGCCAACTAAAGATGTCGAGGATAGTGACCTTCCGATGATTGAAGGACTCAATCATTTCTATGTCAACCCGTATTCCGGAGAGCTTAGCCTCGACTTTCCGGCACAAGAACAGCATTGTCTTGGAGGTATCTTAGCTGACGAGATGGGCTTGGGTAAAACTATCGAGATGCTTAGTCTCGTACACTCGCATAAAAACGTACCTCAGAGCCAAGTAACGGATGGCTCGAGCTCTATCAGTGGCCTAGCAAGATTACCATCATCTTCCTCCGGCGTCGTCCCTGCCCCGTACACAACTGTCGTTGTTGCTCCTACTTCTCTTCTTGCTCAGTGGGAGAGTGAAGCTCTGAAAGCCTCCAAGCTAGGAACAATGAAGGTCCTGATATACTACGGCAATGAAAAGTCTGTGAATCTTCGGGAGTTGTGTGCTACAGGTAATCCTACTGCTCCCAATGTTATTGTCACGAGTTACGGCGTTGTCCTTTCAGATTATCGACAGATGCTATCATCGTCATCTTTTTCAGCTGTTACACCCGGCGGCTTATTCTCCGTAGAATTCTTCCGGGTTATTCTCGATGAAGCACACCTTATCAAGAACAGATTGTCAAAGACAGCAAAAGCTTGCTACGACTTGAAAGCGATACACCGATGGGTCCTCACGGGAACGCCCATCGTCAACCGCTTGGAAGATTTGTTCAGCCTAGTGCGATTTCTCAAGGTTGAGCCGTGGAATAACTTTTCCTTCTGGAAGACATTTATCACTGTGCCATTTGAGTCTAAGGACTACGTACGGGCCCTCAACGTGGTACAGACGGTGCTTGAGCCTCTAGTCCTCCGACGCACTAAAACGATGAAAACTCCAGAAGGGGAGCCTCTGGTACCCTTGCCAGGTAAGACAATCACAATCGAGGAAGTTGACCTCCCAGATCAGGAAAGGGAGATCTATGATTATATCTATACCCGAGCAAAACGTACATTTAACGATAACATCGAAGCCGGTACCTTGCTCAAATCTTTCACAACGATCTTTGCTCAGATCCTCCGTCTACGCCAAACCTGCTGCCACCCTATTCTTACACGCAATAAAGCTATCGTAGCCGACGAAGAAGATGCGGCAGCGGCAGCGAACGAAGTCAACGCACTCAAGGACGACATGGACCTACAGGAGCTCATCGACCAATTTACGAGAACCACCGAATCGGTCGACCCCAACCAAGGCCAGGAATCCTCCAACAGGTTCACCACCTACGCATTAAAGCAAATCCAGAGCGAATCCAGCGGGGAATGTCCCATCTGCTCCGAGGAACCTATGATCGATCCAGCAGTAACTACCTGCTGGCATAGTGCATGCAAAAAGTGCCTCGAGGACTACATCCGCCACCAAACAGACAAAGGCGACTCTCCCCGATGTTTCTCATGCCGCGCTCCAATAAGCAGCAGAGACACCTTCGAAGTCATCCGTCACCAATCACCCAACACCACCCCTACAGAAAACGACGATATCTACACCAGTACCCCTCCATCCAGCACACAACCTGCCCCCCGAATCTCCCTCCGTCGAATAAAACCCCTCTCCCCATCCGCCCACACATCCGCAAAAATCCACTCCCTAATCAACCATCTCAACCGCATCCCCCCAGGCACAAAATCAGTTGTCTTCTCCCAATTCACCAGCTTCCTCGACCTAATCTCATCCCAGCTAGACAAAGCCGGAATCACCCACGTTCGATTAGACGGCACAATGGCCCAAAAAGCCCGCGCCGAAGTCCTCACCCAATTCAACAAAATCGAAACCTTCGATCAGGAAGAAATCGAAGAGGCCGAACAAGAAGATAGCGACCTTAGCACCCTTTTCCACAAGAAACCATCCGTGAAAGGTCGTACCCCGGCTAGTAGTCCCGGGCCCCGTGTCCTGCTTATCAGTCTTCGGGCCGGTGGCGTAGGTCTTAATCTTACGGCTGCGAGTAATGTCTTTATGATGGATCCGTGGTGGAGTTTTGCTATTGAGGCTCAGGCTATTGATCGGGTTCATCGGATGGGTCAGTTGAGGGATGTCTCTGTTACAAGATTCATCGTTAAGGACTCAATTGAGGAGAGGATGCTAAGGGTGCAGGAGCGGAAGATGAATATTGCTGGGTCGTTGGGATTGCGGGTTGGTGGCGATGGGCCTGATGACGACAAGAAGAAGGAGAGGATTGAGGAGCTGAGATTGTTGTTTGAGTGATGTGTTAGTTTATTACATGGCGGGCTGAGTTACGTGGCATAATACCCTTCTTATATACTTGATCTAGTTGAATATTTGGATTAGAACTTGAATCATAAAACTGGTATTCATTATCATACAGAATTGAACTTTCAATAGAGCCCCGAGAATGAACTGCACAAATTGGAATCGATGAAAGGGTTATTATAATACAAAAGGCATTAAGTGTTAATCATTACACATCATAACCTGCAATTGGAACACTCCAACGAAGACCAAAGGAGTCATCTAGGACTTATGAGGGTGGATAACCTTCTCAACCTTCTCCTTGATGTGAGACAAGGTGCCTCCTCCGTGAGAGCCCTGCTTGGAGTGTTTTTCATCAGAAGCATGCTTTCCTTCCGAAGAATGCTTTCCCTCAGAGTGATGCTCCTTTTCACTGGTACCAGCACCAGTAGCACCAGGTTGACTGCCAGTTGGATCGGTTGCTAGGGAATTGTTAGTTTCGACCCCCGATGAAGGAAAACCGAATAGAGATAACTTACCTTGCTTGTCACCTTCAGCCTTAGCGGCCTCTCCATCCTTCTTCCAGCCTTCCCTCGGCTCAGCAACACTAGGACCCCGGAGAGCTTCCTTGCTCACATGGTCTGTCTTGGGTTGGAATCCAACCTCAGCGGGGTCACCGCCGTCCCTGCCACCAGTTGCAGCCTTGGGGGGGCTGCTCTGGCCTTCCGTTGTGCCGTGGCCTCGCTGTTCAGAGGTAGGGTCCCGGTTTGTGGTTCCCGCGACGCCAGAGCTCAAGTTTCTGGTTTCAGTACCGGCAGAGTGGGAGGTGCGATCGGGCCGAGACTGGTTTCCAGAGCGGGTGGTAGAGTCTAGGTTTCGGGATCCTTCGAGACCCAAGGCTTGGCTGTCTTTTTCGACATTTGGCTTGTGACTGGAAGTAGTCTGTCCGAGGCCGGATGACAGGGAGTCCCTCTCGAGACCTGGCTCTTGGGTAGAGGCCGACTGTCTCAGACCGGTGGTATGATCATCGTCCTGAAGAGCGGATTTCTGAGCTGAGGTCGAGTGTCCAAGGCCAGAGGTCTGGCCAAGGTTTGAAGAGTGACCAAGATCTGAAGTGTGACCAAGACCCGAGGCGTGGCCAAGATTGGTGTCGCGACCAAGATCGGAGGTGCGGGTAGGGTCAGAGCTATGTCCAAGACCGGGCTTCTGAGAAGTGTGTCTCAGACCAGTGGGGGGGGTGTCAGATCCAAGAGCCGACGTCTGAGCAGAAGTCGGTCCTCCATGGCCACCAGTGTACTTCTCGTATCCTGAACCAGTAGCAGCCCCAGTAGCTCCAGCGCCAACAGCACCAGTCATCGAGGGGCCATGACGAGGAGCGGCAGTCTCATGTCCGATGGAAAGGCGAGTCTGACGCTCGAGCTCGGCCCTGGCATCTCTCTGTTCAGGGACGCGAGATTGCGAGAGTGGCTGAGAGCTGTATTTATCGGCAGTCTCTCCAAAGGGGTTCAGTTCGGGCTGCAGAGCTGCCGGACCACTTGCTGCATTGCTAGATTTGAGGTTCGAGGAGCGGTCAGCGGCAGTAGAAGAGAGGGCTTCAGGGACAAGAGCTGTGTTGGCTTGAGTCTGGGGAGCGCCTAGTTGTTCTGTTTGGAGATTGTTAGATATATGATGCAATAGAGAAGGCTACTGGGGTACAATTATACTTACCAGGACGGTTTCCAGCATCATAGGGGTCTGTAGCGGTTCCTCTGCCTTGGACTCCGGAAAGTGGCTCCTCGCTGCGCTGGCCGGTCCATTGCTGCTCAGAGTTTCGGTAATCGTTCTTGAGGGAATCAGCAGCTGTGTGCCAGGTCTGGTTGACGGGCTCCATGGTTATGATGTTAAGAGTAGTTAGTTGTATGGGTATCAATTAAAGTTGAAGTATGTAGGAGGGATATCAGGAAGATGTGGTATGGGGTATAGAGTTTCTTGTCAGTTGCTTGAGGAAGTAGTGTGTTTGGATAGATAATTAGCTAGAAGGAATAGCTGGTCGGTAGCAGCGACCATCCAGAGGTATATATCCGTTCGATTTCCGCATACGTCAGCAGTGATGGCGTCCTGCTCTCCCCACGATCAGCGACCCAAGTTTCCCCTACTGTTAGTTTGATGTCATCATCTAGGGCTGGTGACGTCACTGCCACGGGAGGCTATCCTGAACTACATGGCAACGACATCATTTCACACTCCCATTAGTGGAAACCCCCAGATAAAAAAAGAAACAGTACAATGAAATAGTAAAATAATAGCGGTAGTTTTAATCATGGACCTCCATCGAAATCATTGGACACCACACCAACCATGATAATAACAATCAATGCAATAACCCACGATGATGACACCATTTGAATGAGCAACCGTGAACGTGTCGAGTCAAACTCCCAGCCGTGGTCCATGTAGGCCCTTACAACATGATACAAGAAAGGTAAAAGAAAAGGAAACAAGAACAAGAATAAGAATAAGAAACATCTAGTGGTTAAGCCCAGTATCAAAACCAAACATAACCAATTGAACATCAGCCTACCTAGTGGTCTTTCCCCCCAACCGTCTTACGTAGATTCGCCGTTGTCTTGTGCCTTCTTTGCTTCCGGGTTCAGAGGATTCTTAGGATCATATCCAACGCTTTTCACGATACCCAACCCCTTGGTCTTGCCTTCACGGAACAGTACCCGATCTCCGGGGGCTAGGAACTCGGGCCGTTGCATGAAACGGAAAGCCACCATGGCACGGTCACCGGTCCGGATGAAGGGACGGTCAATGTCAATAACAGAGCATGTCTGACTCACTGCCCCAACATGCAACATCGCCTGGTAACGGGGCTTGATGGTAGTAGCATGGGAAAGAATGAGAACTATATCCAATCAGAAAATCATAACCCTACATACGTGAGACAGAGCACGTGGTCTTACCTTCCGCAATAAACTCCCGGAAAACTTTGGGAGGTTGATCCAATTTCTTGAGAACAACCATACCCTTACGAACCTCTTTCCGTCGAACGCGTTTCAAGGCGAACGAGGCAGACTGGCCGGCAAAGCATGTGCTCACCGAGATCCGCTTGCGTTCTATGGACTTTATGGTGGTAGTAGTAAATTGACCAAGCGAGTCAGGGCCAACAAGCACTGTGTCGCCAGCGTGAATCATCCCTGACTTGGCGATTCCCGACACCACCGTCCCTACGTGTGGCACGGAGAACGTATCGTTGATAAGAAACTCAAATGGTGCGTCGGGGTTGTATTGGCCACGATGAGGAAGGATGTTCAAGAATGTCCGTACCAGATCCAGGTTTTCTCCTGTAACATTGGACACTTGGAAGATGGGACATATCCGCTGACTGACAAACTGCGCCGCCGTGTTGATGGTCTCTTCCATGTCTTTCACGAAGATAGGGATCTTGCGGGCCCCAGGGGACTTGAGAATCTTATTCAACTGAGACAGGGTTTCCTGCAAGATCTGTGGGGGGCAGATATCAATCTTTGTGACAATGATCATGACAGGAACATTCAGAGCCAAAGCAATACCCAAATGCTCTTTGCTCATACCGATCAAACCGTTGTTGGCTGCAACCATCAGCAGGCAGTAATTAGGGCTGCTGCTCAACATGCCGAAGACCGTGGTTCGCAAGTATCGCTCGTGGCCGGCCAAATCAGAGAAGGAGATTACTTTGGCAGACCGCTTCCCGATCTCTTCCCAAGACAGTTTGCGGCCCTGGGAGCTGCTGACGATCTCCCCCCGGCTGTCAAATCCCATAATCTCCATGCCGACGGAGCTGGTCCGACCGCTCTCAATTTCATGTTTATGGCGAAAGAGGTTGACTCGAGCCTTGCCACGACCATCGTCCAGATTTCCCTTTACGAGGACTCCAAGCATCGTACTCTTACCAGCATCTACATTACCCACAACCGCTATTCGAATCTCAGCCATTTCCTCCACGGTTTCGGCTGGCTGCCGGATAAGGATTTTGCCGCAAAATCCCTTTATTCGGCCGTTCCTGACCTTGGATTCCTCAGGACCTCCAACGTTGTAGGTAAGAAGGATGCGACAGTGTGCTGACAGTGTTCCCGTAGCCTCCCATACGCGCTGCAAAGCCGTGTTCCATTGAGCTAGATCAAAGCCCATTGACTCACCACCATCCTCAGTACCCACGTCGAATATTGTTTCGCCATGACCTTCGTCAATACGATTTTGTATGATACTGCCCAGTAGCTGCAGGCTGTCCTCTTGTTGATCACCCGTGTTCAGCAACAGGTCTTTTAGCCTGACTCTTTTCGGAGTGTCGGACAATCCTAGCTGGTCAAGGATATCCAGTTCTGCGTGGTCTTCTTGGACGCGGGAGATGTTGGCGGTGGAGTAGCCGCTGTCACTGGGAGCAACAGAGCGACGCGCTTGCTGTTTCTCGGCATACTCCGCGAACTCGCTGAGCGCCTATGTGTTTACAGTCAGAAGGTGGGACAGAGGTAAGGGAATAGAGGCATACCATCTCGCCTCTTCGCCGCTCCTCTAGTGAAAGTTTGGGCCCAGCCGGGGCCATGGCTCGTTATTTGATATCAGGTGATAAGAATATTGCAGAAGTAAGACTAGTGATACACGGAGCTATACGATCCGTACGGTCGGATAGGTAACGAGTCGTCGCCTGTGGCGCAATCAAACACGTATTCGTGTTATCATAGTTTCGCGATGATAAACCAGGAGACTGGGTTGTAGTAGTACCGGTGGAATACCGCGCGCTAATAGATGAAGAACGTAATTGAGTATTTTAGGGAAAGGATAAGAGGTGGTTGGATTTGGTTTATTAGCTGAAGAGAGTGACGCGGAGTGAGGCTGAATGGAGGAGTGGAGTGGATTTCGGGGGCGAAGCTTTATCGATAAATGGGCAGGAGTCACCGCCTGAGTCATAAGGAAACTCCCAAACAGAAGCGAAAAGAATACTACGGACCACAGCAAATAATAGTAATTATTTATGAAAAAAAAAGGCAAACTGCCTACCCTATCCAAGACATGACTCAGGCCGCATGCCATGTGGGAGTCATCACCTGGTCTTAGGCTCTAATCTCTTTCCACATGACATACGTCTATACAGATGCCATGCCGTACTAGTCTTCGTCGGTGGTACTAAAGACGAAGGAATTAGAACAAGACTATAGTCCACCACTTTGGGGCTCTTGCCCAGTTTCGTAGTTTCTCATTCTTATGCTCCAGTAGACAGGAGAGTCAATAGTCCCCTTATAGCTTTCGTCTTCCCTTTCGATGAGCCCGTTATCCACGTCGTCCCTCCGACAAAAATTCCATCACGCTTGCGGGGATATTAAAACAACTGAGTCGCCTGGAACAGATGTCAGTTAAACAGTCTCAGTATTGGATGGATCGTAACGGCCTAACACACCTCGCACAAAGAGCATTTCTTCTTGTCTTTTGATTGTCTGTAGCAAGCGGTGTGTTAGCCATCGTCGCTCGGAAAACTCACAGGTCGAAGGAAAATGGTGATTCTTATGAATGACACAAATGAAATCAGATTATGATGTGGGGAGGCCGACATACTCGAATCGTTTCTTCCTCGTTCTCATCTTCCTCTACCACGTAGATGGTTTCCTCCACATCGCCCATCACCAAGTTGCAATGGCTATCGTATGCCTGTGATGAATATCAAGTCAGTCAAGTATTAAAAAAAATAGATCAGGAATAAAAAAGAAGACGTACGTGTAGACGGCCCTTGAGCTCGCGATCACCGCGGAGCTTCACAAAGACAATCTCATCGAGCGAGAGGCGCACCAAATCCAAGGGTTCGGAGACGGACGTCGTGCCCGCATCTTCCGTATCGGCCATTTTGCGCAGGAGCGAATGAAACAAAGAGGAGAAGGAGGGGAAATAAGGGGTTGTTTGAATTAGTAGTGGTAGCCGAGGGTAGCAATTAAAGAGCTGTCGCGTTCAGGCCGTCAATCAATCAATTGGAAGTGCAGCAAATGAGGAGAAGCTGCAAGGATTCGATTGGCCGAGACCACGCCAAAAATGAGCAGACGAGCAGACGACTTCCAAAAAGAACAGTCTGTCCTACTCAACTTCTTCTGGCCTCTGTGAGGGCTTTTTCTTGTGTTGAATGTCGAAAATTTTTATGTTCTTGAAGAGTCTCGATGCGGGGACTTGTACGTGCAAGTGAGAGATTTAGCTCTCACTTGGTGGCTCCCTCGTACGGTCGCAATCGATCCACTCCATTTGCTCTCTGTGCTGGGCCCACTCGACTGATACTCGCCCGCAATTCCACTCAGTGGAGGTCCTTCAGCTCTAGCAACTACTTATGGAACGTGATCAATGAGCCACACAATGGGTTGACATTTACTGAAAGCCGTGTCGCAAAACCACGATTGAGCGCGACGGATGTTCTGGAAGGTGGCCATCATGACTACGGCCACCAAGCCGCCGCGCCGGTACAAAGTATCGAGGACGTGGAGGCATTGAGAGCAACATTCTATGCGATCATTCAAGATGGCCAACCTGACCAGGTCATGAACGCTCTTCTAGACCCTCAGTTTGAGAATTTAGTCGGGTCGATGCCTCAGACCGTTTTTGTGGAAGTCTTCCACTTACTTTCCCCAGCTTACTTCATTGTTCCCTATCGCGAAATTCACCGACCGATCCATCCAACCGCCATAGAAGTCAAGAAATACGAGTCATTAGACTCGATTTTCGACGAGTTCGCTAATAACTTGGCTACGGTAATCCGGATCCGACAGTCGGCCGGTCATATCCTCGGTCTGGCTGAGTACACTCATCTTCTCGATTGTGCACGGTCAATCGGAGATGCACTCATGGCAGACTACATCTGGCATAACATGACGGAAGACGAAGTTATCCCGGACGTTACATGCTATAATCATTATATAGAGGCTAAGGTATGGGACAAATCCTTCACCGGGAAGGAAAAGTATCATCTACGAATGACGCCTTTCGCTTATCGGAAAAGGAGGTTTTTCAATCCTAATGTCGGCTGGCAAGGCTACCGTACAGCCGAGCAGAGTGTGCGAAAAGAAGTACTGCAAATATTCAACGAGATGACCGAACTCGGGTATCACGGCGACGAGACTACATTCATTAATCTAATTCTGGCTTCTAGTCGTGTTGGCCATGTCACAGGAATAAAGAACGTCCTCAAGACGGCTTGGAACGTTGACGTTGACGCACTGTTAATACATGACCAGTCGAGTATACCTGTAGCTCTGCCATACGACCGTTCGTCTCCTTTGTACCCTTCAGGTCGCCTCCTGTTTGCAGTTGCTCATGCATTCGGCACGAACAATGACATTTCCGCTGCACTACGCGCCATTGATTTTATCTCTAGCGCATATGATATTCCCGTGCCGGAGACGGTCTGGCTTGAGCTGTTTGAGCGATCCTTTGTCTTATCACGACCAAGGTTCGGCCCTGATGCAGAGAGGAATGCGAAAGGAAAAGTCTCCTTTGAGTTTCTAAAGACCCTGTACGAAACAATGACGTCGGAAACTTTCAACGTTCGTCCAACAATTGAAATGCATCATATCTTGGCCAAGACAGCATGGGATCAAGCCAGGTTGTCAGAATTCCAACATCATATACGCGCTGCCTATGACCTCCTACGAGAGACTAGACAGCAACGGAGGACTACACGAGAGATCATCGAGACTTACCTAGGAGGGCCAAGTTCAAGCGGCTCTCCTCGCCGTAGATTGGCGATTGACACCACGGCCCTGCAATCACGAGCATTTGCAGAGGCAGTTCACACCTATGATATTCTCCGACTGCGCACCGCCCAACAAACAATCACTATGGAACGCCTCGCGAGACTCCTATTCATTCACCACAGGTGGACGGGGCGCGACAACCCGGCATGGGAACGCCGTCTCCTTCCTCAGGTACTTGAAGAATGGCGAGACTTCCTACCCGAGTCTCTCACTTACTATACCACGGGTGGCTTGGTTCAGTTCTACGGCAGGACAAACTGGGGTCAGCAAAGAGTCACGCCTCACAATAGGGTTCAAGTCCGCCGACCTACTGCAGAAAACGGCATTACGCTGGATGAAGAGGCTAGGCAAATGGACGATGATTTCATCTGGGCACAATACCTACGCTCCAACCCCGATCTAGACTTGGAATTTGCACCATTGAAACGACTCTTCAGTGGGGTCATCGAGAGAACTACCCGCAGCAATCCTGCTGACACAGGCCGCGTTTTTCGACCCGAAAAACTGACTGCTGATCTTCCGGGTGAAGGATATGCAGTACCCCGGCCGAATGCCCAGAAGCAGGGAGACAAAGATATTCTCAGTGCCGTACCTGGCAGCTTTGGGATGGTTTTCCCTTAGTACCCTATTTCTCATGGGCAGTCCTTTTCCGTTTCATTTTTCTTACCCAGTCTTTTAACCTTTTTGCTTTCGAGTTACGTCTGAAGGAACTTTTCAAGCTGAGTTGATGAGCTGTTTTGCCAGTCATGAAGTTTCCGATGTTTTTGCATCGGCCGTATACCCTGTGCATAGTATCTGATACTAATTGAAATATTGCTTCTTTGAATGCTATCGAGCTTCCTTCCTGGTTCTAATTTAGTAGATAAATTACAGCATATGATCTGGATCGAGTAACGCACGGGATAAATCTCCTACATACAGTACTCAGCCTCTTCCCACTGTCGTGATCCGGATCAGCACTCTTATACGGGTAATGTGATAGTAATTCTGATAGCTAAATGTACAGCGATCAATCTATAGAATAATCGGATGGAAATTAGGACAAACAATGTACATGTATCTAACGTCCAATAAGTATGAGTATCTACATAGAAGTCTTGACGTGACCTGAAACACTGGTCTCCAGAACCAGATTTTGCACAAAGTCTCTTCTATCATACAGAGCCCATCATTAACCCCAGACCAAATCATACCTTCTCACGCTTAGCATCGTTCACAGCCATATAACGGCCGAACGTAATCCACCCATAACGAAACCACACCATTTGGCTCTGGTGAGCCTTAATCATAGCCGTCTGCGCAGTCATCCATTCCCCAACAGAGCTAACAAACAAAAGCCGCGCAGGCGAATCCTCCTTTGGTCCACCCCCAGCACCCCTCAACCTCGAAACAACAGCGTCAACAACCCCACGCGCCATACTCACCGGCGCATCCAAAATACCAATGTACTTGCGCAGGATATTCGTCGTAGTAAGCGTATACAGCGTAACGGGGCACGTATACCCCGCTTTATCCTTCATGAGGGCTCGAATAAAGTGCACAGCACCATAATACAACGAGCGGTGATTGATATGATTGCTCACACCGTACCTGTCAAAAGTAAGGAGGACATCGATGGTCGCGACCGGGGCAGTATTGCTGCTGCCTCGCTTCCGAGCCGCAGACGATGACGCGCTGGCATTTGAGCTCAATTCAGGCGCGAATGCCGAAGCAAGGAGCGCGGAGACCTCTGTCTCTGGCCAGACAGCGCTCATGCTGTCTGGGAAGCGGGTCGGATCGTCTACGATGAAGACGTCTGACTCGCTGCGGAGGCCGAGGTGCACGGCGCTTTTCTGGAGTTCCTTCTTGCGGATGTGGCCTAGTCCGTCGGCGTCGCCTGGGTGGAATTAGTTGTGTGGAGCGAAGCTCTACGGTTCTGGTTTGAACGTACCGGTGCTGAGACATAGGATTTTGAGGTGGTTGCCCAGCTCTGGTTTGGTCAGGGCTAGCACTGTCGGTGCGAAAAACATGGCCTCATCGTCCGGGTGGGCGATTAGCAGGCATATTCGCTTGTTGCAAAGACGAGGGAAGTTACGTGCGAATGGTGAGGATGATGTCGCGGATAGAGTCCAGAAGATGAAGACGGCAGAAATTGCGAAGCCCAATGCTATGAAGGTTGCTGTTGGAACCATGGCGCGGGTTCTGGGTGTGGTTCAATTGGTTGATCACGCCACAATCTGAGAAAGTGAGGTATGCAATCCCCGGGACCAAATGACAAGGTTATCCCAGATATTGTGGATCAGATGGGAGATCAAGCAAGAAATCGACTATGGATGTAGTAGGGAGTAGGGAGTGCGCATCCGACATACTCAACCCACCCCTTGCTTTCTAGCCAAGTTCGTATTCTGGTCAGGTCAAAGGTATCCCAATTGATTGATCTACTTAATATAGCACCTAACAGTATAGACGGCGAGAGATATAACGCGAATATTCAACATAAGACACGGTGTCATAAACACATAGGGGAAGATTTGACTCTAAAAGCCTATTGATCACAGTCCCGTGGAGATCGTGGAGTTATCGCCACGTGACAACCGTAGTAGTAGGTACAATAAACATCAACACCAGCCGACCTCTCAACAATCAGGCTTGCATTATAGAGAACTATGATTGAAACGGATATTACAGTTATAGTTGCGAAGATGTAAGTGAATTGACCACAATACAGTGTAAGAATGGCGACATAGACGTGCATTAAGTTTCCGGTCAACCATTACATCGGATACATAACCGCAACTGTTGTTTGAAGAGCATCGGCAACATCGGCAACATATGACGATCTATTGACTCCCAGGTCGTGTGCCCAGCTTACAGACCGTGCTCACGATCTGTGGCTGCTGTATAACTCATCTGCCGAAGTTTGTGGGCATACATGCCATCGAAGGGCCTTTTGGTGTCACGTCGTTCATCGTCAATTATATGTTCTTATACATATTTTTCTTAATTCTTCATAAACAATCACTGGAAGTCCAAGATAAAGACAAGGTGATGACATAAAATCTACAACGGATTAGAGAAAAGCTCAAATGCATATCTAATGTCGGCAGAATTTCCCGCTGGTGAGTCATGTCGAGGGGCATTAGTGAGTAGTTGAAGTAGTCCATGTAGTACTGCAGGGAATGATACCCCGGAGGGCAAGAGTCGGCACTGCCATCCGGATTGTAAGCACACTGGTCGGGATCACATTCCGAAAAGGTCAACAAAGATAAGCTGATCCTCGACACCTGAATTGACAGGTGGCTCACAAGCGGGCGTGGAACAATCTTCCCTAAAATACGCAATACCAAGGCAGGAAACTCCGATAGAGCCCTATTTCGGAGTAGTGACTCCGGAGTAAAAGCCCAAGGTAGATAGGTACGGAGTATCAAAACGGCCAATGTTGCCATACCGCTTGTTGGTCATATTAGGTAATAATCCGAATGAGATTATGGCGCAATCGAGAACCCTAAAAAGGGCGGTGCGTAAGTGAGGTTTTCGGTGTTATTTTCCAACATACACACTATCCACTAATCAAGGCATAAGAGCCTGACTATACGAAGTATCTAACCTGGTGAGGGAGGTGGTAGTTTCATAGGCATCGGCAGTGGCCGAAGTGTTATTCTAGATGCGTACTGAGTATATAGTCGAGCCAATGAGGGTGGGCCGTCCGACCACTATGCCAACCCAATCTGATCAGGGGAGAAAACTCTGAGGCGCTAGTGACACAAGAATATGGGTATGGAGTGCCCTAAGCTAAGCGTCGAAGAAGTCCGGGATTAGTCCGTGGAAACGGAGTACGGCGTAAACAAAGTTTCGCTTTCCAGCGGAAAGCGCCGATGGAGTTGCCATCAACCATGTGTTCCGGTCGGAAAATTAATGTCCATTCAGTTGTAAAGGAGCGCATATGAGTCCCTTATTGACGAGCTGCGATCTGCACCAATGGCCTGTATTGCATCCAGTCTGTGCATGTGTACATCCACAGCTAGATAGAGCTAGAGATACTTGCGCGGTAAATGTACATACTCCTATGGTGTTAGTAAATAACGCATTTGCGTGTACGTGTCCAGCGAGGGAATTAATCCCTCAAATTGGCGCTGAAGCCATGTTGACGTGATTGTATTGTGTAGTACGCAGGTTATTGAGTAAAGATTGGCGTAAGAATTGACAATATAAGATTAGATCCCCATGTGTAACCCGGGAATCAAATCCAGTTGGAAGTGGATTTGTGCCAAGCCTGCCCAAAACAGACAAATATGCGCCGCTCAAGTCAGTGACGATGAACGGAAGGGGACCGGGTAGTGATCGTTTGGTTTTATACCTCACAGCTATATAAGGGTTAGACAATGACGAACAACGTACAGCAAGGGAGGGAGGTTCCTTACAGAAACCAATAGTGTCAATGAAATGAGCCACCCCCTCTACTAGTGATATGAATAGTAATTCTCCAGATACTCACTAAAACTACTCCATACGGGGAGAGTTGGGTTAGTCGGGAGTGTTTGGATAGTTGCCGTATGGTTTTCCGATCTCATGGTATGATCAAGTCGGCCATCCGTTCGACATTCTCGTACCGAAACTCTGACATCGGGACGGACCAACAGACATGTCGGAACAAGACATGATGTTGACTTGGATCTTCAGATTGATCATCGGTAACGCATTTAGGTGCCTTAGTCAGGGAAGGGAGCTTCCAATGGGCAGTGGCGGTGGTGAAACTGTTAGGTAATATGTATGGCGCAGACGGTGGCCATTCGTCAGGAGATGCTTTTTTCCCCTGTTGACCACCAACGCACAGGGCAACACTCTTTGACAGCAAAGTTGCGTCTAGAACAATTGTGTTGTCTAGCACATCAACTGATCCTTGTAAATAAACATCCATTACATCTTAATTCTCTCGAACCACTCCCCTTCACCATATGATTTACTAGCTAAGAGAATCGCTACGAAGACCAGCAGACGATGATGCAATGCCCCGCAAACGCCCAATTTCTTGCAGTGCGGGGGGGGTTAAAGAAAAGAAATTTAGACCAACGACATGCAGCCGAGCGACAAGGTATGACCCCCAAAATTGTGCCCTTTTTCGCCGATCCTCTAGGCACACGATGCTTGGGCTTGACCAGATAGGGAAGTAATAAGGAGACACTCTGACCACCATCATGAATTGTGAATCTAAGGACGGAGTACAAGGTCCTCCTGCGTACATCAGCCGGAAACTGATATTCTTACCCGTGGGAGGTGAGTGGATGTGAACTTGACTCTTAATTTTTTTTCTCTTTCGTTTCTTTTTTTTTTCCCGCTTGCATAGTGGGGCTCGGCCATGCTGCAACCGCATGCGCCTACCCTGGAGGAAAATTTGTATAGAAAATTTTTTTGACCGGTCCCTTTTCCGACCGGTATGCTTCCGGTTCGATGGGTATTAGCGTTTTCCAGGCGGTATACTGCCCCTCCATCTTGCGAAAACGGAAAAGCGGCATCATGGTTCCAGAGGATCTCCAACTAGTGTTGTGACCTTTTGCTGTACGGTACGGTATACCCGCGTACGAATGCTGGTCACCATTGATACAGGCAATCCTTACGCCAGACCGCCTAAGGACTCCGGACCTTCAGGGCATTTAATGACGCCACGTGATGGTTCGATGACGGCAGCTGACCTGCCAGAAAGAGCCAAAATAGCGCCGCCCTGGAAATCAGGCGGAACGGATATTCGGACCGTGCTTGGGGTCAGTCGTATGTTTGTTTGGGATGTATTGAAACACTGGAAATTGTATGTGTGGTGGTTGTGGATTTGTTCATGGGTCCTCTCGTTGTTGTCTTGTCTTGGCTTTGCTCCATTGCAAGTGATGACTATCAAATTGCTGTTGATGGGTAATGGATCCAGAGTTGATACTTATAGTTGGGTGTTGTCGTGGCACTGTCTTGTTCTAAGTATAAATTGAACCAATCAGCTTTTGTGACGATGAACTGCAGTCCGTCTAGAACATGAGTCCGCCCCTCGACCCTTGGTTTCAAGTCTCAAAGACATGATAGCATTCTTTTCAATTTGGTCTTACAGTTTGGAACAGCTGGAATATTGGTCAGGAGCATATTTGGAGAACTCCACCCGTCAAAGCGATTAGTGTACGGGGTAGAGTCACTGATTGCGCAGACGTAGAGCTCCTGGACTAAAGGAATCGGTTCCAAGTCCGGTAGGGTTTGACGGTCCCGGGGATTGGCAGCTTCGATCCCCAAAATCTCAGGTGAGTCACTGCGCACGGGCTTTGTTGGAAGCATCTTGCACGTCATGTGTTGAACATCTTATACTCTCGACATTAGTGTCTGCTCTTTGTCATTTACTGAGGAGATGTTGTCAAATGATGTGAGCGCAAACATCTAAGAACTGCAAGTGCTTGCGACATACTTTAGACTTCCGCGGAGCAAGTCTGTCGGCCTCACATGCGTTTCTGTATAGTATACTCCAATGGCATCGGTCTTTGTTGCCGGTGTCTGGATCGGCTTTCCAAGTTACTTGTTTATTGTAAATACGGATTAAACCAACAAGTGTCAACATGACTTGTCAGATCATTGTTCTCCAATCTCGCGCAAGTGTTCTTCCTGATATTGCGTGATCCCGCTTCTAGAATCTTGGTAATCTCGTAATCTGGGGATTGAATATCAAAACGATAATGAGATCGATTCTATTCTAGAATAAGCTGTGTTTAGGTCTGATGATGTAATTTTAACACGCAAGCTAACCAATGATGTTAGTTCCCTTGTCGACAAGAGGGATCCTGCGAACTTCGTCTCCAATCTCTCCGAAGGAAATTTCTGCGCAACAGCCAACACATTTCGCAGTCCCGCCGCTATTTTTGCACCTTTTGCGCCGAGGGTATCCTGTATTGTAAGGTATGGAAAGCGTGTTGTAAGGCCCACAATGACGATTTTCTGCCGCGGTCCACTTGAGACCCCACCGATGTGACGGAGCTTTAGGGTGGCCAGACCAGGAATAATTGGTACCTTGTAACATGGTGTGGGAACCTCCTAGAAACGACTAAAGGAAAAAAAAAAAAAAAAAAAAAAAGAGGAATGGCAAAAAAAAATTTCAATTTATGGTAAAAAGGGAACAATAGTATATATGGAGTATGTTTGGAACTAGGACGAAAAGCTTGTTCAATTTCATTCAAAGGCAGCAGTTCGCCCACTTTTCATTTTTTGGTTGATTCATCTCATCATTGACTTGTACCTGAAGACAAACATACTTTCCTCATACCTGCACTCGGAACAGGGAACCGATCCTATACTACTAGTATATACCTAACCTCACTATCGATTCACTAGGATCAAGCACCGTTTTCTATCGTGAAGAGTCATACTCGAGAAACTGGCTTTTTAAACTGCCATAGGATTATGTTCTGGGTTGTCTGCCTCGCATCTCAACTTATCCAACATCGCACTGTGTCCTGAAGCGTGACCCAGACATACTTTGAGTGTTAGTCGAATACAGACCATTATTACTGTTCTCGAACCACAACAATCGTCTACCTCAAGATCATTGCTCTCTGACAAGAGAAGCCACTCTTATATCTCCTTTTAACCCGCATCTATTCTGGTCGGCACTCTTTAGACAACATGCCCGGCCGTCTCCTTTCTAGCTTTGTTCGCCCCCATATCTCTCATCACTCATCTTTTTCGTCGCACTCCAACTCCAATGCCTCATCATCTACCTCCGTTAACGAGATCCCGCACAACACAGTGGCCTCTAAGAAGCCTTCCACACATGTTCATGAAAGAGCACGCTCCCCGGAGCGTCGTCTGTCCCTCGCGGTCGATCATCTGATTCACCCTCACCGAGACCATAGCAAGGAGAAGCGCCGCAACCATGGACGTTCGTCCCGCTCAAAGGAACGCCCAGGTGAAAATGGCGTCGGTCTTGCCGCCAAACTGAACGTCATTGTTGAATCACCACCGCTCGTCTGCTATGGCAGCCCGGCCAACTCGACTGGTGCACTATTCTCGGGCCGTTTGAAGATCACTGTTGCAGAAACGGCAGACTCGATTACTCTCGATAAGTTCGACATGAGATTGATGACCAGAATGACAACAAAGAAACCGGTCTCCAGAGAATGCCCTAGCTGCGCCTCACGGACTGAAGAGTTGACCAACTGGAACTTCCTCACAGAACCACTTCAGCTGAAGTCTGGCGAGCATGACTTCCCATTTAGCTATCTCTTCCCCGGCAACCTCCCTGCTTCCTGTAATGGATCCCTTGGCAAGATCGAATACTTCCTCTCTGCCCACGCGCAGAACGTCACCGGCGAAGAATATACGTTCCAGATGCCTCTACATATCAAGCGCGCCATCCTACCCGGAAACGACAAATCCTCGATTCGTATCTTTCCTCCAACCAACCTCACGGGCCGTATTGTGCTTCCCTCTGTCGTTCATCCCATTGGTACCTTCCCTGTCCAGATGACTCTGAGCGGAGTTGTGGACAAGGGCGAGGAGACCCAAACCCGCTGGCGCTTGCGCAAGATGATGTGGCGCATCGAAGAACACCAGAAGATTGTGTCTCAAGCTTGCTCTAAGCACTCGCACAAGATCGGCGGCGAGGGCAAGGGCGTCCTCCACCAGGAAACCCGCATCATCGGACACAACGAGGAGAAGGAGGGCTGGAAGACGGACTTCGATACCGCCGGTGGCGAGATCAGCATGCAGTTCGAGGCAAATATCAACCCCCTATGCAACCCGGTATGTGATCTCGAGGCCTCCGGTGGACTAGAAGCGAAGCACAACCTCGTCATCGAATTGATCGTCGCCGAGGAATTCTGCCCCAACCGCAACACTAGACTTATCACGCCCACAGGAGCAGCACGTGTACTCCGCATGCAGTTCCACTTGCATGTCACCGAGCGCAGCGGACTAGGCATTAGCTGGGACGAGGAGATGCCTCCAATGTATGAGGATGTCCCCGACAGCCCTCCCGGATATACAATCCCCGACGGAAACAGCATCATGGAAGACTACCGCGGCTCTCCTCTCGCGCTCCCAGAATACGAAGATCTGGAACGCATGGACTCCCTCCGACTCGACAGCTCATCAACTCATTCCTCCAACCTCTCAACCCTCTCGATCCGCGGCCGATCTCGACTAACCAACGACGATCTCATCGCTGAGCCATCAGAAATCGGAAGCAGCTGCAATCGAGTCCCATCCACCGATTCTCGGACATCCGAGTAAATTACAAACTGCACTACCATGAGCGGGAATAGTCCCCTCTTCCATTCACTATTGATGATGTTATGACTCTCCTCACGACCGAATGACTTCAACTGAAACTCAAAGAAAAAACCGTTACCAAACCCTTTCAACAACAGTGATATGAATAACGGACGCTTAATCATTAGACCATATTTGGGAAAACCAGCGCTCACCAAAAAAAGTTTCTTTTATGTCTTATTTCTTTATGTTTGTCTCCCATAGGCTGGAAGTTTTGGCCTTCATGATACCCGTCATTTGCTTGAGGGTTATGACTTTAATTGCGTGATGCATACTTTAAACTATACAGACGGATACCTTACTATGCTTTATAAAGATGATACACAATACCCTAATCGAAATTTGTTGTCTTTAGTCTTACTGGCTGTCTTGTTTCTTCCTGTGAACCGGTACACAATTATAGGGCTATTTGTCCCTACAAAAGCTTAAAAACGGAGTAAGCCACTAGTCCTTGGGTCAATCACTCTTCTCAGTTTCATTGATTGTCTCCTGTTCTATTCTAGACTCGTACACCTCTATAGGGATAGGAAGACTGAACTATTTGTGAGCATCGTTGGAGGTGATGCTGCTGGAAGAACATTTGAAGTATTATGGAGACCCTCTACTAGATGTGCATATATTGGTAATTTAATTTTTTTTTTTGGTTTGTTATCTGGAATACTAAATACAGGATGCGTGATTTATGATCCGTATGCTTGTAGGTCGGTAAGGCGACGTCGAATAAAAGATACTATGTACAACACAATTCCAAACTATGTCAAGCTGACCCGTTCAGATCACCATGATTGAAAAGCAATGGATGATTGAACTCGGGAATGAAGCAAAACACATATGTATCAAAATAAATCAAGAATCGAATATGGGACCAAATGCCGGGATGCCCTTTGACTCGAGCTCAAATACTACACTCTTCGTCACGAAAGGGTTGCTGATCACACATACAGCCTCTGCATCGAATTCTCTGTAGAGCTGTCGAATAACCGGCACCATATCAATACGGCCTGACTGATTAGTATCGATGATGTAGGGGTTGGCGTCCATTCTGGACACTAAGTCGAGGATTCCCTGTCCGTAGGTCTTCAAGGGAGCGCGAGTCTGCCATACAACTCGGAGCTGGGGACGGTTGTCGTCACCCAGGAATGAAAGACACGGTCCGATGCCGGAACCCGTCGTCACAACAACAACTCTTTTAAAGACCCTCATTGCGTATGCGAAGCCAAAGATGAGCACACCACGCTTCCAGAGGTGGGTGGGTTGGTCTTGAATACAAGTTGTTGTCCAGTCTCCAGCTTTGGAAATGAGGCTGGAGAAAGTGTTGTTCTCAGGGTCGGGAAAGGTTGCAAAACCATGCCAGTCGCGGAGTGGATATCTTGCTAGCTGAATACCTTTACCAAATGTGGTAGTTGTATGGTTGAAATGGAGTCTCACCGCGTGATTTGAGAGGTACTCAGGAGTGACTGGAACTTTTCGTAGGAGTAGCCACGGGTGGACAATGGCAACGACGATCACCATCAAAAACCAAAAGGCGGGGAGCTCGATAAGGAAGCGACCAAGCGGCTGGTGGGCGGCAAGACTGGCTTCATTGGCAAATACCAAGAGGAGAGCCACGAAAATTGCAACCACGAGCCATCCAGAGAAACGATGTGTAAGTTCAAAGTAGTCATGTTTCTTGAATCGAAAACCAGGATAGGCGACGATGATCATAGCGAGGAGTAGGACTAGAATGAAGTAGGCCAGAACAACTGGTGCTACTGAGAGTGTGGACTTCCCCGTCGTTGGGAACCAGTAGTCCGTCGACATCATGCCCACAAAGCCCGTATACCAGACGAAGGAGGCGACCCCGCATCCACTATGGACACCACCATAATGGTACGCTTTTGCTGCAATACGGCGAAGCCTCAGGGGTGCGGACCTTGGCATCGAGCACACAATAAAGAAGATGGCATTTACCACTAGAGGTTGGCGGGCCAGACCGCATGCAAGCAGGTTGGCCGCCGTGGCATTCACTAACGCCAGTAGTTTGCGATCTGCCGTCATAACATAAATGAAGGCAGCAATGTTGGCACAGAAAACTAGGGTAAACAGACGACGGTAGATATTGAGGATGATGAAGCGAGTCGAAGAAAATAGCTTTTCCTTTCCAGCCTGCGCCTCCAAGTCATAGCTGTCATCATCCTGCACACGGGTTTGGCACGCCTTTTCTGAGACTGATTTAGACATGGCCCCTTCGACCTCCACCAATGTAGTATTGCTGGGGTTTGTCGAACCTGAAGCGCATTTGGCAGCAGGTGGGACTGTGACGACGCTCTTTTCAGAGAGCGACATGATTGTAAGTAGAGGGCAAGAGCCGGAAGGAAGGCGGAGAGAAGGCAAGGATGATGTTACAATGATATGAGGATATTGTGGTATACGTAAGTGCGATATGGAAAGTGCGAATCAAGGGTAAAGTGAAGTGAATTTTCATGCAAGGTACAGCATGATACAATGAGACATTCCTCAAAGGTGAGTGGGTGAGAATATAGTAGTAGTAAGTGAATAATCGAACTGCTACCAAGACGGACGAATGATGGTTTGAGTCCTTCAATCCTCAGGCGTGCAGGATACATGCGCCCTTTTGAGTTGGCACATGATAACAACCCCGACTGTCTTTCTTCTTGCATGTTTTCCTAAAGTGTGGACGTACATTAGACAAAGGAACCATGGCTGAATAGTCGATTCTCTACTACCCACTAACAGACTTGATACACTCGTTCCATTCAGCTACTTGTTTTTTACCTCCGAATTTCTTAGTAGATTCCTTTCTTCCTACCCTCCACCTTTGTACTGTGGATATGAATGACGCTATTGTTGGGGACATCCTATACTAACTACTGACAGTTCATCTTAGGTGACTGCCAATGAACAAACGAACACGACATCATGACTCCATCACTTTACCTCCACACCGGGCTTTGAAATGTTGAAGGTCCAATGAGATACACAAGAGCTGAAAGGCATCCCGTCCCAATATCTGAGTTGCGACTAAGGAACTGATAGTGCTGGGTCAACCGAATTGTCTAATCAAGTGGAATCGCCATTGCTACCCTATCGAGTGGTCAACACCGCCGGATCAGGGTTCTCTTGATCGACATAGGCAGGAGGGGCTTCGCATGCGATGATGCACTTACCACATAAAGGTAGATGCTCCACCGACCCAAGGCAAGAGCACGAGGCACAGGTATTGATAATCGGACAATCCGGATCCAAGAAGCGGCCAGGATCGAGATTGTCGCTTGACAGGCCAGGGAAGCAGAACCAAGCACATGCAAAACGCACAGATTATTGTCTTTTTCGGAGGGATGGATAGAGACCCTCGGACGAGACTCATCGGTCTCCATCTAGACAGACTAATTAATGAAGTCAGTAAAATTGAAGGCGTCGCACCATGTATCGAAAAATACCACGATACGCAGACTCCATTATTGGGCGGGGTCCAGCAGTCGTCTACCACCAATCCACGACCGAGAATCCGTTGATAATGGCATTCATGCACGGATATTCGGGATTTGGGCTAGTGGACGTCTGCGTGGCATGGGTACTAGTATTCATTGAGGAGGGGGATCGCGCACTGATATCAAGGCCGGAGGGGCATTCCTCGGTTCCAAGGCAGGCTCTGGGTGCATCTACTTAAGCGAAAGTTCGGATCGCTGGACGGGGGTGTTCGCGCTGGGGCTCAGCTACATGGGACGAGCCGTGAAGAGCACTACGCTATGACAGGGCGATAAGCCAATGAGAGGGAATAATAGAAGATGGGTAGGATCAAGTCGGGCTGAAGGTCGCCCAAGGTGGGATTAAGTTATGGAGACAGGTGATCATAGACCTAGTTCGTCTGCATGACGGGAGCTGTTCGCCAGCTCATTGCTTTTTTGTAGTCGACAATGAAGAGGACCCACTGGACGAGATCTGAATTATGGCGTTGTGAACGGTCATTCGACAGAAGAGGCGCATAGCGTCTGTGGAGCGGAAGAGGATCAGCACCGCGATCTCAGCGGAGTCTTTAGGTTAGTGAAGTGACGATGTGTCGGGTCTTGCGCCGCGCCCTAAAATCAATTCCAAATCATGGTCATCCTCAGCCCCATCCCCGGAAATTGGAATACTTGTCCACGCCTCAGGAGGATTCGGATTGAATTTTTTTCCTCCCTTTGTTGCTTTTTCTCCTTGGAGAGGCCTCCAGCATGACAATTACATTTGTTAGAGCGCGATATGGCCATCCGTATATTTATTACCCAGAATGCCCTCAATCTTTGCGGTCCCTACTCCCGTCAATCTCCCCTCTCTGACAAACGCTCTTTATCCATGATTCATTAAATTTGAATATTACTCTTGTCCCCTCTTCCTGATTACTAAACCATGGGTCTTTGGGAGTCTTCATTGTCATTGGCGTCTCCCCAGTTGGGGGAAGACCGGAATTACACCGACTTATTGAGCTTTGCTTTCTCTAGCCCTCAACCCTACGATGAACAACGGCCGTTATTCATTGACGCCGAACATCCTTCGTGCTCCCTCAATGCTCTCCAGTTCAGATTATTGGTGCGAACGCTGGTTGCCGGGTTAAAGGCCCATAACGTACAAAAAGGCGATTGCGTTCTGGTCCACATGGGGAACAGTGTAAGTCATCCGACATCGCAAAATGCACCATCTACACCGAGTGTTTCCCTCACCCCGCTACCTCCGATCCCTCGAAAAACTAAAAAAATTTTATTTTTATTCTTTTTATTACTTTTCTACTTCTTTTTCTTTCTACCCCTCTCTAGTTACTGACTCAATCATCGTGTAGATCCTATACCCCGCTCTCTTTTACGGCATCATCGGCGCTGGCGGTGTGTTCATGGGCTCCAATGCCCGCAGTCAACCCCAAGAATTAGAACATATCCTTCAACTGGGTAACCCCAAGTTGATCATTACATCCTCTGATGTCTTACCCACGGTCCTCAATGTCTCAGTCGACCGAGGAATGCTCCCAAGCCAAGTGTGCTTAGTGGATGACTCTGCCACTAGTCATTTGGCCCAGTTGCTACTGTTGGGACCTCTTTCCTACGCTGCAGCTATCGCCCCATATCTGCCGCACGGTGGAGACAGCTACCATCTGAACTTTGCACATCTCCTTGGCTATGGCGAGACGGACTGGGTCTCCTTCAACAATGAGAGGATTGCGAAGTCCACACCAGCAGCAATGTTCTCCACCAGCGGAACCGGGGGCTTGCCAAAGGCTGCGATGCTGTCTCACCACGCTATAGTATCACACCACCATAGTATTAATTACGATGTGCCCTATGAAGTGAGCCGGTTGATGTCGCTGCCCATGTTCCACCTTTTTGGTGCTCTCTGGACACACATCTTTCCCATTCGATATGGACAGCCATTGTTCATCCTGCCCCGCTTTGATATCGCGCAGTATGCGGCAGCTGTATATCAGTATCAGATCACGGAAACGTATATGGTACCCGCGATGATCCATGCTTTCAATCGCTGTGCTTTCCCCGCAGCAGATTACCTCCAGCCGCTGCGGTACGTTGGAGTAGCGGGCGCCCCGATTGACGGGGCTTCCATGCAACAGTTCCAAGAGCTGCTCCACGTTGATGCTACTGCATCACAGTTATGGGGCATGACTGAAGTGGGTGTCGTTTTCCAAAACCGTTACGGCGAGCCAGGTAATGCCGGGAGCATCGGGCGACTCGTCCCCGGATACGAGGTGAGACTAGTCGGACAAGACGGCAACCTAGTGCTTGATGATAACAAACCGGGGGAGCTGTATGTGCGTGGCAGCGGTTTGCTTATTGGCTACAAAGGGCGAGACGACGCCAAGGACATGCAGGGGTGGTTCCGTACCGGTGATGTGGCATATGTGAACAACGGCTTGTTTTACATCGTCGGCCGGACTAAAGAGTTGATCAAAGTTCGAGGGTATGTTCTTTTCCTCATTTCTTTGTTCCCTTTTTCTTTTTACTTTCAGGCGCTAGTAGCAGAAGCTAATGTAGCATTATAGATGGCAAGTGGCCCCTGCGGAATTGGAAGCAGTACTCCTCAAGCACCCTGGTATTGAAGATGCAGCCGTGACAGGCGTTACTTCCAAGGATGGTAGCACAGAAGTGCCACGAGCTTTTGTGGTGCGGGCGAAACATCCGGTAGGAATGCAATTGGCCGCTGAGGAAGTATATATGTACTGCCGACGCCAATTGGCCAGCTACAAGGCGCTCGAGGGAGGCATCATTTTTGTGGAGGAGATTCCACGCACGGCGAGCGGGAAGATTCAACGGTTCAAACTAACGCAGATGAACACGTACCGCGAGATAGTGGCCTCGCTCCTTGCGCGGTATAAGGGAACTAGTGGTATCCAGACAGTTGGACTCCTGCACCAAGGGCGTATCACCGCTTAGCACGCGACAAAGTAGTATGATTGCTTTGTTTCCCGGTTTGCAGTGGCGTTTGACTAGACATGCGGGGTTTATAGGCGTTACTGGGTGGATTGATTATTTCCTATCTGAATGCATTTGCGGGATGCAGCTTATGATACTTTCTGCTTCTATATTTTCTTTTTGGACTGGAAACAAATCAATGGTTACACACTCTCGATTTTTATCACAGTTACACGAAAACAACCCAATGCCGCGGGTGTAGTTCTTCCTATTTATCAGAAAACCCTTAGCGCCAAGTAGTTCGGCACGATCAATTCCCTTCATGGCAAGGAACCGCATACCGGAACGAGCGAGCCGCAGTCCACTATTATTTTCGCTGGTGCTTCCTTGCTTAGGTAGTTTTCCCTGGAGTCATGCAGCATGCGATATGCACGGACAGCGTTGACATGCCATTCTTGCGAAGGTCCTCGACGAGGTTACACCGTGTCCTGTAGACATACATAACGTATAGTACTTCGG
The DNA here is from genome assembly GCA_001696595.2 of Aspergillus hancockii. Lineage (NCBI taxonomy): Eukaryota > Fungi > Ascomycota > Eurotiomycetes > Eurotiales > Aspergillaceae > Aspergillus > Aspergillus hancockii. Next base: position 72,724 of record MBFL02000074.1, read on the forward strand.
AAGCAAGCAAGCAATCAAGCAAAGCACAGATCTCACCAGTAACAAACAAAGGAAATCAAGAAAAACCTAATCGACCACCAACCTTTGCTTTGTACCAAATATTCTTTCGTTGCTAAACTTAACCTCATATATTTTTTTAATAATGTACACTTACAGAGTTTCATTATCATCGCCACACCAGCTTAGTACTCATTATATGTAAAGACAAAACGAACACGCCAACTAACAAACAAATCAAGTAGAGAAGAAGGGAAAAGGAATATCGAAGAACCCCATTAACCCCATAGGTACCCCGTACTCAAAGCCCCATAGCCCCAAGCAAGGCCAAGTCCAAAAATGCAGACTGACACTCTTAGCATCCCAACCACACTACAACTAGCCCGGACGACCGAAGCATCCCGAAAAAGCCCCAGAAAACAGAACACCAAAGAAAAAAAAGAAGATAAGGTAAGTGGAAAGCGAAGCCTAAACACTGTAATCCACGCCATCCCCGTTAAATCCGGCCCTTCACCCGTCCAACATTAAACTCCACCCCTCACGCTAAAATATCTCACGTTCGTCCTGTGGTTCGTTCACCGTTCCCTAGATGGTTTACCTACTAGTAGGTTCCATACTAATTGGATTTCCAACCTGGCCGGTCGGATCGATTGAATATCGCAGGTGACTTGGGTTTTGAGTGAAGGTGACAACTCAGCGTCTTTCTGGATGGGGCTTAGGGGGGGCTTTTTTCTTTCCTTTCTTTATCTTATTTATGGTTTTTATGTATGCACAGTAGTATGGTCGTGTAGAAATCCGGCTGTATGTGGGTGTGTGGGTGTCGACGTACATATGTCAACGGGTTCACCGGGTGGTTGGGGGCGAGCAGGGGTGCTCCTTGTTTGATTTTGGCAAGGGGATCAGGGGTCGGCGGTGGTGTGTAGCGTACTACATATCGTGTGGATAATCGGGAAGTACCTCGACGGTCTGGATGGAGGTTCTCGCTACCTACGAAGTACCATCCCTCCCCACCTAAGCTCATCTTTAGCTCAGAATACTAACATCGTTGGTTGAGACCCATGTTTCCCGTCAGTATGGATGTACATACATGGTTAGGGCTTCCTAGCGGGCCAGAACGCAGGCTATCATTCCATGATTACCTAGCCTTTTAGCTATTGATTACAACACCACGCTTTGGACCTATGTGGCATTCTTACTTACGCCCGACTGCGAGCTAAGGAGGATAACTTAATCCCGAGATCGTTCGAGAAACGGATTGATAATAATCAATCAAATCAATTTTAAATCAATATTGCCCGTCTGTGCCCGATGACGTCGGATGGACGGCTCGGTTCGAGTCCAAGCGTAAGGTTCCAGCGAACCTTGTCTTTGGGTTGTTAGGTGAAAGTTTCTCTTGCATCTAGACTAACTCTAGATCCAGTTATCTAGGATAGATCCCTGCTTAGTGGACTTTAGGGACATCCTTAGCTGATACCTCGGGTGGGTATTGGATAGGTATCACTCGGTAATTACCTTTGGATATAGTGATTTCTGTTAAAAATTCATATATCATGGGGGAAAAAAAATAGTTGAGAGTAAGCGAAAGACGACAAGAACTCAATCTCGGAGATGTACGGGGTCTGATTGACAGGATCCACCGGGCCAATGATGATCTTGGCCTGATATAAGTTGTCAAAGTGTGGACTAGTATATACCTAACTGGATTGGCGGTGGGAGAGACCCGGACAGGTTTCTGGCCATGCAGTCCTCTCGAAGGAGTAATTAGAGGATGACGGCTAGATTGCAAGGTTTAATGTTTGTTCTCAAAGCTGAGTCTTTCTGTTGTCAATGGTTCTGTCGTCTTCCTTAGGCACAAAATAGTTCTTACACTAGTGTGGCTCAGGCGCACCGCCACATATTATTCTGGCGGGCTGAGCTGATCCGATAGATTAAATCCCAACTAAAATGGAAAATCATTGATGGTCAAAGAGTCAAAACCAGAACTAAAGGGTATTAGTGAATAGATAGTGTCGGATTGTCCACCTGTCAAATCGCCAAACAAGGTTCTCGCCGGGAGGTGAGAATGTCACTCAGCAGTCAGTGATGTCCTATAGTGCGCTACAATCTTATTGTCCATCTCTGCGCCGCTTTCGGAAGGTTACACCCATCAGCTGTCATCAATCCTCCCCGTTGACTATTGTATTTGCTTTGTCGGACTTCGCGGCATATCCATCCACGGCGTCATCTTCTCCTACCTGGTTGGCTCACTCGTGTACTAATCTTTCATTCCCTCGGTACTTCTAAGCAGACTAACTACACTAGCAGATCAGCTCCCAAGGGCCTTGATCACCCCCCTCACCACTTCAGCCCCGCTTTTCCCTGAGATCTCAATCTGGACTATCAATGATGAGCACGAAGATGTGATGAAGGGTGGAGATAGTATTCGTACTCCTCCCAAAGCCGGGTGACGGCGCATGGCGCGGTATGTGATGGTGGACTATCAGCTTGCGCCGCATTCTTGCCACGGGATTCAAGGCTTGCGATCCCCCTCGATGTCGATCGCTGAGAGTGAATAGAACGGTGGCTGCCGTCATGGTATTACTAGTCATGGTCCGCGACCAAAAGGAAAATGCAAACGAAAAAAATGGACAATATCGCTCCGTCTCCAGAACAGAGGTCTAGTAACTTGGTTGTATATGTCATGTGGTATCGTCTCCCCTAGTAGCAGACACCACCACGTTCGCTCGGAAACAAGGCACCATCGCTACTTACAAGGGGTCAGCTGCTGGGATTCTATCCCGGTTATGGCTACCCTGTGTGCCCCGTCCAATCTAGTGACTCAGTGTGAGGTGGCGAGACTCAAGGTCTCAGACACCCAGGAACGATCGGCCTAGTCCCCGACTTGACTGTCGCCACGTCGACGCCTCAACCTAGCAAGGATGCCCGTAGCTCTCCCAGCTATTTCTTAGGTGGACCAGATCAAATGCAACCGAGCCGTTTCGGCAAAATGCCGGGAATAGAAATTGAATAGTTTGCTGTAATTGTGTGATGGATAGTAGCGGCCTTTCCTTTGTTATTCATTGTCCATTATCTCTGTTCTTTCACATGCCATGCCAGATTGTGGAAAGAGAAACCTCGTCTGTAGTATGTAGGAAGATGGCTGAGCACACCGTTCCGTTCCAAAAATACCTAGTATCGACGCATATGTATAACTGGCCCACTCACGTCTGCTAGATGTCCGTTGCAATGGACGCTGTACTACCTAGAATCTGACGGGCACCCGGCACCCTTGAGATTTCATGCATACAACGCTGGTACATTCCTGGGCACAAAGTTCCAGCCCTGCTCTGCTGCATCGTGACATTGCTATTCGATGTGAGGCCAAAAGCCGTCTCATCAATCCCCGAAACTCCCGTCATGCGGCTAAGCCAGGTGTTGCACTTAACCCCGAGAAGTAGCTGGAGCTGAAACCTCGCAACAATTAACCAGAAACGTAAAACCCTGTCGAACAGGACATCCCTAATCACATACTCGAGTCCCTTGGTAATAGACGTAGCACGTCCCCACTCACATAATCCCATATCCCTTCCACCATACACCCCAAATCATTGGCCCCACGGCCCCCAACACAGCCGCACCGACCGGGATCTCCAGAATGCTCCACACCCACAGCGTCCCGATGGAAGGTGCTCGCTTCATTATAGCATAATACGGCTCGTCGTTGGTCATAGCCATCAGCTTAGCCCCGAGGAAGATAGCAAGAGGAAGAAAGAACAAAGTCCGCCATGTGGGTGGGAAAAGTAGCTTTCGAAGGACCGACATCGACAGTTTATCCCGGCTCCACGGGAAAAGCGATACGGATTCAGAATTCCTACCATCACCAAAGGACACAATATGTCCATGAGCAAGATGGACGGCAAATGTCAAGATCGGAAACGCAACAAACGCAGATTCGCGGATAAGTTTGTCCAACGGGATAGTTTCTGCATACTGATGAGCCGCCAGATACGCTAACGTCATGTGTAACGTCGTCAGGGGCACGGAGAGCAAGATCGTGTCGATGAACGGTGGTAGTGACGCGTCGACGTCGCCTTGTCCTCCTTCCAACCCTGCCTTTCCGTTAGATGATGACCTCCTATTGTTCCCTTGTTGTTCTCCTGAGAGCTCGGATGCGTCGAAGTTCGAAATTTCGCCGGATGCTGGGTCGATGCTCATGAATCGCGTCCCCGTTCCACCACTCGTCCCAGTCGGGAGGTTTGCTTGGCCTAGGAGTTCGTTCTGTCGCTCAGATATCAGATCGACAAGCGTTTTTCCTTTCGATTTCTTCGCAGAGTCTCGGGGAGGGTGGGCCATCGGTATGGAGGATGGATCGAAGGCATCGTTGGCGTCGCTCTGGGAGGCCGCAGCTGCTGCTCGTCGTTGCTTTCTATTTCTAGGCGCTTCCATATCGAGAACTGTTTCGGTGGTAAAATAGAGTGTGAATAGTTTTAGCTTTGGTTGTGTTGTACGAAATTGAAAGGGGCTGTTGTCGAAAAAGATCATCGGATGTTTTTCGATTACCGCCGGAGATAAACGGAGTTAAGTTTCTATTTTTGGATATGTCATATAGGGCATATTCTATCAATCAAGACACTCGTCATTTTCTATAAGACTAGATTTCTCTTTGTTTTCTATACACATCAAAAGGTGATATTTCAATCTCTTGCATCATTATACGGTCCCGTATATATATGTAGAGGGCCACGCTAGTGTTTGCGCGCCAACAATAAAGAGCTGGATCAGCAACCATATGAGGATTGATACTCGTGAGGTTGAAAGGGGTCAAATAGGAGTCCGAGTCTGTGATCGCAATAAACATGGTACCATTGACAGTAGGGTCCCCAGAAAAGGTCTCAACATCTGGTTGGATTGTCTTTCCGCGTCTGTCGCCCGTTACATTCAACGGAGAATAAGTCACATTAAGGTGCGTTACCCACGCGACAAACTTCGGGTCTCCGGCGGTCGTTGAGGTAACATAGATGTTGTTCGGTCCAACTGACTGGCCTGGAGTGTCCCAGTGCAGCAAGACCTCTCGGCCTGGCCACGACAGGGGCTGTGTACGGTTGTGGGTGATCGCAGGATGGCAGCTAGTGCCGAGCGTGGTGGAGTTGAGACATGATGCTGAGCTGCGAATATTTGCATTGCTTAATGTGTTCATACCACCACTAAGTGTCTCGTTTTGTGCAACAGACCTGTTGACCCTTGTGGAATTTGGCTAATTTTCGATATACAAGGCTGGGAAATTTTGTCAGACTAACCTGGTCTGATTCGCGGGGCACGAGCTGATGTATGGTGCTAGCAATGTCCAAGCCCATGATTGGGGCACGCCAACTTCAAACCACACTGGCTTTGGGAAAAGACCCTCAAACTGGCGGAAGACCATCTGCTGCCGAGCCTCCGTGGTGATAGACTGCAGAAGAAGCGTCGCTGCTTCACCGCGAATCAAGATGACCCAGAAATCTATATACACCAGCCTCTCCGAAACGAGTAAGCTTTTGGCAAAAGTTCGCAATTCCTGCACAGTGGTATGCGGATAATTATAAGTGCACTGCTTAGGGGTCCGAGCACCTAGTATGTTGGTTAACATCGTTGCATGCCCGACCTCCTGATCTGCCATGAACTCGATCAAATAACGATCCTCTGCTGTGAGCCCGGCGGCAGTGAAATCCTCCTCCGAGAAGCGGGCCAAACCATCATGGAAGAGGTCTAGTTCGATGTACTCCTGGTAAAGAGCAAGGGCCTGGTATCACAGTCAATTTAAATACAAACCACCTCACAGAAGTTAGAAGACTTACTAATGACTCATAGTCAAAGTCACTCTTCGCATTATACACTGGAGTTTCTCCACCTGTTCCAGCGCCCCCAACTGGAACGTAGGGCCCTGGTTGGGGCTCGTGAAGCTTCCCATCGCTAGGATAAGTTGTTGCTGTTGCTAGTATCCCCAGACTAGGGACTCCAGTGCCAATGGAAGAAGCGCTTAGAGCCCTGATAACTGATGGGATACCATTGAACGAGGTGTGGGAGAGTGAGGTTGGGTGGCTGACAACAGGAGCGAGAGATGTAGCTCGAACAGCTTTTAGTTAGGGCATAGCCAACGTTGTTGGTAGTCAGCGCAAGCTACTAAGCGCTATGAGGAGGTTCAAAGGCATTTCTAACGGCGTGTATTCTTAAGACAACGTTCGTTCCACAGGGTTGTCAGATATAAGATCTTAAAAAACTGCTAGTCGAGATCCTTAGCGGTGATGCTATGAGGCTCATATATATACAGGCTTCGAGGCCATGCCCTTCATATCACGAAAATGTCCCTGCCTGACGTAATTAACATATCATTTCTTTTGGCTGCATATCCAAGACTCAGAACCTGATCATAACGGCAACACCCATCTTTGCCTAGTAGGCTTTGCATACGTGACCATATGGATATCATTATCAGCCAGTTGGAAGCAGACGGATGTCTAGGCAAGAACAAAACAGCTCTGCTTTGATCGCCACATCCATTGCCGCAGGAGAGGCACACATCTCGGCATTTGGACACTTCCCACTCGACTTTAATAGGTGAATAATCGTCATGTGGATACCAATCGGTAAGTTCTTCGAAGTGGATATCCAATGCGGAGCTTCTCAAACTTGGTTCGAACTCAGTGGTCAATGTTTCAATTTAGTAGAATCTCAGGATTGGCGAAATGTATTTTGACATTGCGGTTATGCGACATTCAAGTATCCGATGTAGCAAGTATTCGATGCGAGGACTGCTGTTATCACCATGTGGTAAGTATCAGTTACTTCAATTTTGATATTCCAAATTAAAATCAGCATACAGCCCTCCACCTTGCAGATAAAAATGCAAAGAGGACTCAGTTTGAAGTGGAACCGACGCGGAGATCAATGAAAGATAACCTGTTTTTGTGTGAAGAAAGCAAAGGCCAACGAGCAAGATCGTGATATGCCGAGGCACTATATGTACTGTAGACTTATCGAATACATACGAAATGCTTCGATATGACTATCTACTTAAAGGCTCAGGTATACCTTAGTTCTTTATAACACCAAAGACTTTGGGGGTTATCCGTCAATTCCCATTGGCAGCGCTAAACTAATGGATTGCCGTCCCCATTATTTCATGAGGAGATTGTAGAACTTCCTATTCGATCCCATCAATCTATATACGGTATGAGTTCCTTAGTGTTTTTGTTCTAGCCATTGAATTCAGTTATAACTTACAGATATTCCAATATGTTGCACAAGCAAACATGGTCACCATCTGGTGCCCAAAGTTTTTATTTTCGGATGATGTCTTCGACATCATGCTATTTTTCCTAATCATCCGTTCTCTCTACAATAGCCATTCTACAAAAATCAAAGAACCTCAATAGTCTACCTTCGAGCAACGTCTGAGCCCAGCAGCCTCCCTCACCCAGAAACCGAAGACATGTGGAGGTTGGATGAAACTGAAAAGAATCTCTTCTTCATTCCCCTCAATGTCTAGAAAGCCAGTGCCTATCACCAATCGAGGAAGAAACAGAAGCAGGTCGAACTTCCGCCGCGGAAGTTGCTGAATTTCTCTCCAGTTTGTCGCCGTTTCAGAAACATCTACTAGAGAAGCTTCGCCGCGGGATGATCAAGGATGCCACAACTTTATAACCCACCTTGATCGAATCCAGAAGAGATTCTGCGCTCAGCTACGCATGCAAGGCTCGGATAAGGAGATAGAGAAACTAGATGATCTTTGCAAGAAGGATATGGTGGACTTTTCGCATCTGAGGCGGCCACTCGATGATCCAGTGGAGGAGGAGTTGCAGCTCCAGTTGTAACTACTAGATGAGGTGAAATACCGGCAGAATATCATGCTTGGTGAGCGGGAGTCCCTGTAATGTTTATGTCCCTGGTCGATTTTGATGGTCTTTCATTCTCATCCTCGAGATCGACAACCCAGTGGGGAAGGGTGAATTCAAAAGACGAAATTCTTATGGTCTTAGCCAGATATCTGCTACCTATGTGTCCTCAACCCTCGCAAGCGGCTTGGTTTCCAACATTGTGTGTCTACCCTTTTATCCCCTTCTATCCTCGAACTTTCACATGCATTATCCAATTTTTGTTGTGGTACCCAAGTTGCAATAATTCTGCCCACAAGTGCACTAAGTTAGTTATGAGCCCAGTCGAGGATAGTTAAATATCTGTGACCATACCGGGTACCTAGGCGCACAAGAGTAAACATGCTGCGTACGGTCTTCACAGGCATAGCACTTGGTGGTTCGACTTAGGCATGTCTTTTTAGAAACATGGTCAGCATAGGTTAATTGACGTCCCAATTAGCTGGCATTTGCAAGTAACTTACTCCTTCGAAAACTTTTTGCTGGACTCGCTGACGCCGCATCAGTTTCCACAGCAGTTTCAGCCATTCTGCGGCAGTTGAGTTGCAAAGCTTCCTCGGTATCGACTTAAGGAGCAGCATTGGTGACTGCTGCAAAAACAAGAAACATAATATAGACAAAGCCCGTCTTCATTGTGTGAATGTAATGCCGAGTTATTTATAGGTACTTGAGAGCCTGAAAAGGGAAGCTGGGAGTGATCTAATGGGCATGCCTGGGGAGGAGCATGAAAGATATTTATCGGTCTTCATAAATATCAAATCCTATTCTCCGTGAAACCACCCAAGATAGCAATGAGATACTCTCGGCATGTTCTGGCATGAGACTGACTTCCTGTTGCCATCACACAAGTTCGGCTTCAATTCTAATTGTAATACTTTCAAGGCAAACAAACTAATAAAAATAATCAGGTAGCACGTACTTTTCCAATACAGCCGGGACCTCTGTCCTGCCTCAACTGCGTACTACCCACCGATCTATCAACACCTAGTTTGTACTCAGTTGTCTAAAAAACGGACGGAACAAAGTCTACCTGGTTACTGCGGCCGAGATGGATTCGCTCTGTCCTTTCCATCCGCCACTCCGGCTCTTTGTTCCCCTCCACACAAACAAAGCTCCTCACTGATTCTGAGTCAGGAGAGCAAACGATATTCTTACAATTATTATCTCTCTACCCACCATGGCCACCGACGATCACTCGTCCCAATCCGGGGACGCATCTGGGGTGATACTCCCGGACATCCCGTCTGTCGCGCCTGATGCCATGGGCCTAGACGGTCATATTTTCCGCATCAAATACGACGTCCCAGAAGAAAAACCTCAACAACTGGAGGAATTGTACGACCGTGATGCAAAGTATGAGGAGATCTCGGAGCACGTAAAAGCATACGAGATTGAAATGGAAGACTCGGACGAGGAAGCCGCAAAAGCGCTAGCACGACGGAGGGAGGAATGTGCCAAAATCCTAGCACAGCTGAAGGAGGAACAAAAGAAATTCATAGCACGACGGGCAGAAGAACAAGCCAAAGAGGAACCCTCCACACGGGTGAACGATTGACGCTGTAAGCCAACCCCCTGCAACCCGCCTTCTCCCTCCCAAGTGGGTTGAAAGGATTATACGGGACTGCGACACTTGCTCAAATGTAACAGGACGTGATCCAAATCCCGGGGTACCAACATATTTAGACCGTGCTTAGTTCTGGTGGGGGTTGCGCTGAAAAGGCATGGCTCGGGGACCTTCGAAGCTGGCTGCTTTATTGCGTACCATATTGCACGGAGACTGATTGTTGATTAATTACGAACTGTGGTTATTTAGGTTCCTAAGAGAACGTGGTATTTTGATGTGGTAATGTTTTGATATCAAGGTTAATGCTGATTAACTTATTATGGTTACCTTCAAGCTCTTGAGGGGGTATAAAGAGATTACTGTAAAGCAAAGCCTCTTGATAGTAGAGCATTAGGAGATATGATGAAGGCCTACTACCGGAGACCCTGGTCCGCAGTGCGGGGTAGGTGCTGTGATAGTAAGCCCTAAGTCCTATATTGATGGTAAGAAAAGTACTTCGTTTGAAACCCAACCGTGTCCCGGAAGACAAGAAATCCACTTGATTCACCCAAAAAGACTGGCCATAATAAGCACCAAGTAGCAATCAACAAACCTTGAACTATGCAGTGTGGAATTAACAATTACCCCGCACGTGGGGAAAATGACGAAATAGAGGAGAGCTTATCAATCAACTCAATTGAGCTCTTATTCTTGTTTCTCGTTTCTCATCCATTGCTCACTTTTATAATAAACAGAGCTCCGTTGACTATACCAGCCTTCACAATTTCAAAAAGCTGAGAACCCAAGAACTTCATCGCCTTCATCCAACAATGTCTCACCTCCAAGCCTCCAACTTGTTCTCCGTCAAGGGACTAGTCATAGTCCTAACAGGAGGCGGAAGTGGTAAGCAACAGCCTCGCATCTATGTTTGCTATGCTACCATATTTGCCTTTTTTTTTTTTTTTTGGTTTTTCCGCTCCAATGTGCAAGGAATGGCTCCCTCGCTGCATATAATTGAAATCCAAACCGCAGTTGCCTCAAAGCCCCAAAAAGAAGAAAGCAAGCAACACACTGGCCCAGTCCAAAAGCTAACAAAATCCCACCCAGGTCTCGGCCGCATGATGGCACACACCCTTGATGCCAACGGCGCCTCCAAAATCTTCATAATTGGCCGCCGCCTCGAAGCCCTGCAAGATACCATCTCCCAAAGCACAAACAACTCCCTAATCCCCATCCAAGCCGACATCTCCTCGAAGTCCTCCCTAGAAGCAGCCTACAAAGCCATCGCAGCCCAAACAGGCCACGTCGACCTCCTAATTGCCAACAGCGGCATCCTCGGCCCCAACGCCGCGCCCCCGCCCCCAAACCCCGACGGCTCGCTCCCCAGCCTCGCCGAGGTCCGCGACAAGCTCTGGTCCGTCCCCACGGAGGACTTCACAAATGTCTTCGACGTCAATGTCACCGGGGCGTACTACACAGTCCTTGCGTTTTTGCCACTGCTGGAAGCGGCGAATAAGCGGCGGCCGAGGGCCGTGAAGAATCAGACTTCGGCGCCGACGGCGCAGGTTATTATTACTACTTCTATTGCAGGGTTTAATAGGAAGGTGCCAGTTAGTGCTGCCTATAATCTTTCGAAGGCGGCGGCGAATCATTTGGTTAAGTTGCTTTCGACGACGTTGTCGGCGTATGATATTAGGGTTAATGGGATTGCGCCAGGGATTTATTTGTCGGAGATGTCGACGCCGAACTTTGAGGAGGGAGATAAGGGGGTTTCGGATGGGTCGTTTCCTAGGGAGAAGATTCCTCTTACTAGGGCTGGTGGGGAGGAGGATATCGCGGGTTTGATTCTTTATATGGCGAGTGCTGCTGGGGGGTATCTGAATGGGAATATCACTGTTACTGATGGGGGTCGGTTGGGCAGTGCGCCTGCGACTTATTAATGGAGGAAATATGGATGTCTGTCTTGTCAGAGCCGCTACATTCAATGTTACGCTATAGACGTTAAAAATAGGGAAGTGTACATTCCCTTACTTTTGCTAGGGATCAAATTTAGTCCTCGCGAGATAGACACTACGTTATGATGCAAACCAAACGCTGATGAGAACGGGTGCTATAGGGTAAAGAGTAGGGTTGCTGTGCCTAAATCGATACTGAAGGAAATGGGTCATTCAAAATGTCAGAGCACACATCTGACTTTAGATAGTAGCTGTGAGCCGTTGAACCAGGTAATCCCCAGCAACGATTCCCGGGTACTTCGCCTGTTTGATATCATCTCCATAGGTCCCCGGGATAGCTTCAATAAGCTTGTTGTTATTAGGATTGCAGAAGTATGCAATACTATAGCGGTCTGGATAGGTGTCTGACTCGTTCTCTTCACCGATAGGTGCGGGTGGCTCGACAACCCGATGGCGCGTGCTCTTTATCGTATCATTCGACCACCGCGCCAGCAAGTCACCAGCATTAACGACCACCGTATCTGCAATGGGAGTCACGTCAACAAAAGTACCCTTGGGACTGCGCACTTGAAGCCCACCGCGACGATCCTGAAAGAGAAGCGTGATAGAGCCATAGTCGCTGTGTTCGCCCGCGCGAACCTGCGCCGGGTTCTTCCTGAAAACCTCCTTCGACACAGCCGGATAGTGCAGCAAGCGAAGATTATTGTCTCCCCCGTCTACGTAAGGGTCGAAGTAGTGCTCTGGTAAGTTCATTCCCAGTGCAATGGCCCGCATGATTTCCATATGGAGGGACTTGCACTTGTGGAAAAATGATGTCATGACTTCCCTGAAGTCCTTGCCCTCGTCGTCGATCTGGTCTGGCCATCGATTCGGGAGTCCATCCACACCATCGCGGCCAATCTCCATGGTTTCCTTGAGATCTGGAGTAGCTCGGAGAATTTCAGGCGCCGAGAGATCGTCTGGGGTGCTCAGTTTCTCTTGTCCCGTTTTCACGTAACCACGGTTCGCCTGTGGGGTCGTCCAGCACACACTGTCTTTCTGATACTGGGGTCGGGCGAAGAAGCGTCCAGATGAGCCAAATACCCCGGAGACGACGGAAGGAGGTAGGCCGTGCTCTTTGAGATAGAGAAAGCCAGATGTTTTGAATGCTTCTACGACGGACATGGCGACGGCATGCTTATCAGCGGGGGTACCGTTGAGAAAGGGACCAAAGTCGATGATCTACAGTCATAAGTAATGAACCCGACGAAAGGAGGGAGAAACCAGATCAAACAATGTAAAATAGAAAGAAGGCCGTGTTTAGCTTCAGCTACTATACTCACTGGAATGACGATATCATCTTTATCAACCGCGGTGGCCGCCGGATGACATGCCTGCTGCGGCATATTGCCCTCCATTTTGGGCGCTACAGTATTGAAAAGATACGGCGATTTAGCATGAAACTGTAAGGGATTGATTGAAATGGATAAATGTAAATGAGGTGGTTAGCAGGTCTCATAAAAAAATCAACAGGAGTAGTGGCGTAGGAAGTGGAAGGGCTTGCTTGGTGAAGTCACTTTTGCTCCACTGAGCCAAATGAAGAGGGACAAACAGGGAACATTGAAATACAAGGGACGGATAGATGGTATTCTTTGAAAGAATATATGCACCTCCTTCCCGTGACCTGCATGGTTTGCATGACATCCAATGGAGCGGGGAAGATAAAAAGATAAATTGATGTATCTAATCTTGTGTCTCTTTTCAGGAACGATACAGAGATAACGATAATCGTGATCTGGAGATCAACCAGGCAACGATAACAAGAACTCGACATGCTTCATGAATATGATAACAACTGCGCTGGACTTCGTTGAAGGTTGGGGTCTGATAGTAATTCATGCCAACATGCAGCAATGCAGCATTAAATCCCCACATGATCATTTACTCCTCTTCTTCCAACTGCCCCTCATTCTCGTTGCAACCTCAATACCAGCAGGCGAACTGTCCTTCATTCGAACCTCCCCTTCCTTCTCTTCTTTCTTAGTACATCTTATCTTGGTAAATTCGAGAGAACAAATCAACAATGTCGCCCCTCGTTATTGACATCCACACCCATGTCTATCCTCCTGCATACATGGAGATGCTCCGCGGTCGTAAGACCGTTCCCTACGTCCATGACCCAGCACATAACGCAGACCCTCGGCTGATTATCCTGTCTTCGGACGATGACTCTTCCATTCCCCTTGATGAGCGTGGTCGTCCAGTCGATTCATCTTATTGGGACATCGACGTGAAACTGGCCTTCATGCGCCACCATGGAATCAATTGCAGCGTGATCTCTCTGGCCAATCCCTGGCTAGATTTTGTCGAGCCCGAAGAAGCACAGACATGGGCGCAACGAATCAACGACGACCTAGAAGCCACCTGTGCACGCGTGAATCAAGCCGCAGACCCAGAGAAGACCCTGGCACTGCATGAGAAGGAGACACTATATGCTTTCGGCGCACTCCCGCTGAGTGCCCCCAGCGCTGATATTGTTGTGAACGAGATCAAGAGACTAAAGACACTTTCGCATCTGCGCGGAGTCATCATGGGAACTTCTGGACTAGGAAAGGGACTCGATGATGCCGGTTTGGATCCTGTTTGGGGGGCATTGGAGGATACCGGGTCTCTTCTGTTTCTACACCCTCACTACGGGCTACCGGATGAAGCCTTTGGTGGCTGGGATGAGACGAATCGTTACGGTCATGTTCTTCCGCTGGCATTAGGGTTTCCCCTTGAAACGACGATCGCAGTGACACGGATGCTCTTATCGGGGGTTTTCGATCGGTTTCCACGGTTGAAGATCTTGTTGGCACATTCTGGAGGCACGCTCCCCTTCCTTGCGGGTCGTATAGAGAGCTGTATTCATCATGAACGTAAATTCGTTGCCAATGGTGGTGATGTGCCAGGTCCGCAACGGAGCGTGTGGGATGTTTTGAAGAGCAATATCTATCTTGATGCCGTGGTGTATGGTACTGCCGGCTTGCAGGCGGCCATAACTGCATCTGGGGCGAACCGTCTTCTTTTTGGTATGATTATTCTAGCGATGCTGCTATCCATAAATGAAACTTGCTAACCAATAACTAGGAACGGATCACCCATTCTTCCCTCCTTTGGATAACAAAGAACAGAAATGGCTCAGCGTCACGACAAACTATAAAGCAATTCATGCTGCATTCGATAAGGAAGGAGATACAGTCGCAGCCGTTCTAGGTGGAAATGCGGCCCGTATTCTGGATCTAAAATGATGCTCCAGTCAGGGCACAGTTAGAAGCTGTTGAAGAAAATTACAAGCTTCCATATTTATACACGTATATGCATACTGAAAACAAAAGTTTAACATTGCCAGTAAGGGTCTGTCACTTCCTCCTTGGCGGTCTTTCAATAAAATATACAGTAGTCAATTACTCGGACGGAATTGCTTCAATGCTCTGCAGGGTTGCTATTCATCAGTATTTCCCAGCCTAATAGCCTCCAAACTTCCTGTATATACCACTCTGGCACCGATTGATCAGGGGTTTGGGAAGGTTCATGTAGCTTGTCCGGATCTTCATCAGGTTGGTCGGGCCGTTGGAGCGTTGGTCCCCAAATCGTGTCTCTGCCGAAAACAGCCTGGAGTAGGGTACTTTGCAGCTTTTCTTTGGCTCTTGAAGCGAATCGCACACTTCCATCAGTATCTCGAGACGCCAAGGAGAATGTCGAAGATTTGAATGTATGTGATACAGTTAGTGTTCTTTTTAAGAGACAAACCAGGTATTTTGCCTCCTTAATTGCTGCACGCAATGATTTCTCATTGATGTCCACCTCTGCCAATCCTATTGGAAGCGGAAGCTTTGTAGATTCTGTACGAAGATCAGATCGCAACTTTAGGTCCTGAAAGACGAAAAGACACAGGCGTTTTCCTATGCGATTGAGCAAGATGAATAGAAACCCTTCTAGTAGATCTTGGTGTCCCGAGCATGTAGAGTCAAGGGAGAGGGTCATTCTATTCAGTTGCTGGACTATTTCAGTAGACACTTCATCCTCAATCTCCATACTATCATTTAACAGGCGTCCATATCTAGGCTTTCTTGACCTCGTCGCCTGCTTCTGTTTGGATGACTGCGCTGTGTGTATCTCTTCAGGCTGGGCCCTGCACCATTGCTCTAAAGAATTCATCATTAACTCATATAGACGAACAATATGATAAGTAACATGACCGGCATGTTTCGCATCTTGGCCTGATCCGGACAGAGCTTTCAGCGCTTGTAGAAGAAATTGGGAGCCGTATCCCACGCTGCGAAGAACTTCTACAATCCTGCGCTTCTCGGTCTGTGACGATTCTTTTTTCTTCGAAGAGCAGGAAACCACTTTCTTTTTAGAGATTGTAGTGGACACCTCATCTTCAGCTATCCTGCATAATGTGACAGCGGCCTTAGCGATGCCCAAATGACAAGACCGCTTCTGAAGGGCCTTCTGCAGAGTATAAAATTGCCTCAGGAACGGTCCGGTAGCTGAACGAACAATCTGTCAGCGCAACACACAATAGCCCAGCAATTGAGGTTCCTACTAACCTTCGTCTGAATTCTTAAGAGGACGAAGTTCATCAAACAGAACTGAATTCTGTCCTGAAGCTCCATCAATCGAAGAACCCATCTGTGTCTTCGCCCTCTTCCTTGCTGTCGCACCTCCAACGGCTTTCTTATTACCGCCCGCTTTCCGCTTCAACGACAATTGCTCCTCCTCAACCGTAGGATTTTTACCTTGTACCCGGGCAGTGAGTGCCTCATTGCGTCTTTCGAGATCATAGATTCGATCTAGTAGTTTGCTCTGCTCTGCCTCTGACTTCTCGTACGCTTTCTGCCAGAAAGAAACGCTATCAAAGAATTTGTCTCGGTCTTCGGTATAGAATCTGTCTGCGGTTTTGCTGTTCTTGATATTTTGTCGAATCTGTAAGATATATTCTATAGAACCATTGCATTCCGTATTAGCACGTATGGAGCATTGGGGACTCGGTGTACTCTATGGGATTACCTCTAATGGTCAAATTTATTGGTTTCTGTTTGACGATGGCCATGGCGAGAGCCAGCTGTGCTGGGGGGAAGACAGTGTGGTGGTCCATTTCTCCGTAGGGAGGATGCGAGGATGACAGTTTTTTTTCGATTACTATAATAGAGAAATTCATCAACAGCACCTATATAGGTAAACACGTGATTCCAGTATACACATGATTGAGTGCAGTCTATAATCAACTCCAAAGTTGGATCCAAACCACTACCAAGGAAATTGCTAATGTGATTCCGAACACCAAACGTTACTAGTATATGCTAACTAGGTAACTAAAAGTTACAAATTGCCTCATTGTCGTTTCCCTAGACAGATAGATGTACCTCATCATTGTAGGAGCTCCCAACAAATGTGCCTGCGTTCCAAAGAAACTCCAAGTTGTTGAGGATCCTTTAAGAAGAGTTCGTCGAGAATCCCGCCTCCAACTATATCCTCGCACACCTTCCTTCGCGATGAGAGGTCGTCGGTAGGTATATAGCCTAAGCATGTTCTCCTCGAGAATACTCATCATCGGTAGTCAACAGCTTCTCCGTATCATCCGCCAATTCTTTAATGGTCTGGTATTCGCCGTACCAGCGTTTCCTGATAATAGAGTCGATCTTTGATTCCCCCTTTAACTTTGGAAATATCATTTTTTTGAGAGCAGGTCTACGACCACAGGGCCGTGCTCCTTAGAATTATCACTCAAAAGTTGGTCGTCATAGAGTTCAAATCCATAGTTGATCACAGCGTATAACGGTCCCAGCGCGAATTGCTCGGTTCGAGGACCGAGCTGGCCTGTTGTTCCTCTTTGGCCAGGTTCAGCTTCGTTACCCAGAAATCGCGCATAGGGGGCTCCTCACAGCCTGAACCAATCTCCGTGGTACAATCGAAATCTGAAATCTTGAGATAGTTGCGGTCAAGTAGACAATTCTCCGGTCAAAGATCACCATACGCAAGATTCAGGGATTCTAGAAAAGCCAACCCCTGCAAAAGATGATTCATCCATTGTTTTCATAGGGAGAGTGGCTCCAGCCTTTCTACACCGACAACCCTCCCTGTTTCATGGTTTCGGGTGTGACTTTGTTGAAATCTCCAGGAAAGACAGATTCCTCTCATATACTCAAGAAAAATACCATTATTGGTAGAAAGGAAGCAGGCGACAAGATAGGGGCATGGGGGTGGCGCAAGATATCAAAAGTCTTGATTTCTTCGGCGAATTACTCCCTTTCCTCAACTCCAGGCCATCAATCTGGCACAAATCGGTTATTTCCTGTCTTACTCATTAGATTATGATATGAAGAAATAATGCCACATTACACGACGCCAGCTGTCCTATGATCACCAGACAAAGATGAGAGGGTCTTATATTCAGGTCATTCCCTCATGACTGTCAAAGACCGATTGCCATCCTGCAACTACCGAAACATCTGAAGAGCGACTGATTCTAAAGGAATATGCAGAAGCCAAAGAAAGGCATGCATACCCATCGCTCCCGTGGCGTCAGCTGTTTCCCCTGCGATAAAGTAGATTGAAATGCCTCTCTAACTCGCGAAGGGAGGGCCTAAATATACATCGATAGCATAACTAAGAATATGTCTTCCAGTAGGACTCCGAACTTTGTAGGGAGCTCCTTTTTGATCTTTTTCCTGCGGAGTTGTCAGATTCTATAGAATCAGGAGAAGGGAGTATGAGAGACAAAGAGCAAGCGACCTTCAGACTTTGAACGACTTCAGGTTTAGAGCTAATCTAGTATGGCTTTCTTTTAAACGTAGGTAGGATTAAGATAAACAATTGAACTGCCTAATCGAATCCACATAACTCTTTTGTGGTCGCCATACACAACCAGGAGGTAAGGGCTGTTGTACTCAACTAAAACTAAGTAAATTGGTTAAAGACCAATAAAAGCTTAGTACATAAGTTCTTTTATATGAGTCGCGCAGTTTGTTAATATAGAGATTAGTGAACACTCTATCAGAGTAGCACCGGAGGTCCTGTGTTACTGAAAGGCGTCAAGGTGAGGGAGCCAGTGTCGAATCCTCGCCGTGGTTGATTGACATGGGTAATATGAGAGAAATTGGAGAAAACAGCAGCACTGTTTAGATGAGTTACCTTTTAAACAAGTTACTCATAAGGACAAAGATTTAAAAATTCGATGTTCTCGATGCGCTTGATGTCGGATCTATTTGAAGTTAGTGATTCATGTTGCTATACGAATGTCAAGGAGATGGTAAGTGTCCTCGCAATAACTTCATAAAGTTTAATGATAAGATATTTATTGATTTCTTATTATCGTAAGATAGTTGTTGAACATAAAAGAATGTATCAATGGTCGTAGTAGACTATACTGTAAGCCAGAATAAGATGCTATTTGCATCTATATAGTTCCGGAAAATATAGGTGCAGCGTCACTGTATGACGACAGCGTACCATGAGAAGTCAACACAATCAAAGTAACCAATAAGGCTCTATTAGCTGGTAAAAGCAACAAGCATTATGATTAAAATTGATATCCGCTACCGATTAAAACTAGCTGATCCGATCTTTGAAATTAAATGAGCTAAGGTTATTTTCTAGGGACGTTCCGACTTCCGCCACCGCCTCCGCCTCCGCCAATAGCAGCATTTTCTCTCAGCTGCTTCACAACATTTACATCTTAACCTCAAACATTCGCCTCAACGTGAAACAGCCCATTTTATAGGGCGCTTAAGATTACTTGCGTACGAAAACGCAAACGTAACCTTTCTCCCGACCTCCACTTCTCATATTGCTACCTACATCCAAACCACACCTCCATCGCAAAATAGCGACAGGACATCAAACCATCAAGATGGCCGGAGACGACGATCTCAAGGCACACGCTGCCTCCAACCAAGACTTCTACGCCCTCCTAGACATCTCCCCAGCAGCCGCCGAGGGCGAGGTTCGGCGCGCCTACAGGAAAACAGCTCTCAAATACCATCCCGATAAAATAGCGAACCCGACCGCAGCAGATATCGACAAGTTCCACACATTACAGATTGCCTACGATGTTCTCTCCGATCCATCCGTACGACAGCTCTACGATAATGCGCGGGAGGCGCGACAGCGGAAGCAGCGCGAGCGGGATATGATGGATGCGGCGAAGAGGAAGATGAGGGAGGATCTGGAGGCTAGGGAGCGCGCTGGCGCTGCGGCGATGAGCGCTGGTCCGCGGGGTGTGAAACGGACGTGGATGAGTGGTGCGGACGAAGATGATGCGGAGGAGAAGCTGCAGCGAGAGATTGAGCGGATTGCGGAGGATGGTCGTCGGCGGCGACGAGAGGTTGAGGAGAAGTTGAAGCGGGAGGCGGATGAGGAGGAGAAGCTTATGCGGCAGGAGGAAGAGGAGGCACAGCGGGCTGCTGATAGGAGTAGTCAGCGGGTTGATCGGTCACAGGAGGGGAATGTTTCGGAACTCGAACGGGCTGTTAAGGTGCGCTGGGTTCGTGAGGGTCGAGGCTTGGAGCTGGGTAAGGATCGTTTGACGTCTTTGTTTGCTCCGTTCGGCAAAATTGAAAGCGTTGTTGTGCTTAAGGATAAGCGACAGCGTCTTGGGGATAAGCGACAGCGTCTTGGGGATAAGCGTGAGAAGAAGACTGTTGCGACGGGCGTGGTGGTTTTCGCTTCTATCGTGGGCGCCCATGCTGCCGTTCTGGACAGCGAGAACAAGATATGCAGAAGTGCTGGCCAAGAGGATAACGACTGGAGTTCGATTGACTCCGTATTCTGGGCATCTGGGAACCAGCCCGACTTAGAGACGGGGCCTGGCAACCGCCCTGCTTCTCCTGAGAAGAATGCGGCACCGGAATCAACGATACCAGCTGCACCTTCTAAGGCCGGCTTCAACTTCCCTGGTGTCAAGGCGACCGGCGCTAACAAACAACCCGGGAAAGCACCTTCTTTCGGCTCATTCGCTTCTGCTGCGGCCGCAGCTGGTTCATCAAAGCCGGCATCTAGTTCGTCGACAAACGGCACAAGCACTCCCAGCTTCGAGGAGGTGACGTTAATGCGACTTAAGACTGCACAGCGGGAAAAGGAGCGGAAGGCCCTTGAAGAGCAGCTTCGAAAAGAAGACGACGCTGCAGATGCGGTTGAGGCCGCGGCTGCTGAAGCTAAGAATTAGCTTTGCTCTGTTTTCCCTTCTACACTTTCGTTCCATTACATCTTTGCTACCTATTCGCATATTTGGAATTGAGGTCATATACTGTTCTTCTAGCTTATGGCTAAGCATCAGTTGGACCATCTATCGGCGTTATTGTGGAAGATTGTATAGATAGATTTGTTATCATAAGAGATACCCTTAACTTTGTCACTCAATGCTTGCTTGGTTTGCCATGCTGTTATACAAGGTCATTACTATACATAAAATACATGCTTTAGAGTCTACTACTCCTTCTGTCGGACTCTTCTTCCTCTAATTGCTCTAGAAGCTCCCTTGCCCGGTAACCTTCTTCGGCTTCAGGATTACGGGTGTTCTTTCTAACCCCACCGTTTAGAATGAAGTCCCTCGTCCAAGAAGGTACGAGTGCCTTGATTTTCACCTCTCTAAGCTCCTGCTGATCAGATCCCTCTTCTGCTGGCGGCCACGACACCTTAAACTCCTGTTCAGGATTATACTGGGTGCGCTCTCCACCAAGAGTTATATCGGTCATCTGTTCCAAACGGCACAATGCAAGGCCAATATTACCTATTCCACCAAGGAACTTCCCTGCGCTACGGCTCTTACGCGTACTAATCTTGTAGATGTTCGACCCACTTGGAGGCA
This sequence comes from Aspergillus hancockii, assembly GCA_001696595.2. Classification (NCBI taxonomy): domain Eukaryota; kingdom Fungi; phylum Ascomycota; class Eurotiomycetes; order Eurotiales; family Aspergillaceae; genus Aspergillus; species Aspergillus hancockii. The sequence goes on from MBFL02000074.1 coordinate 93,940, forward strand.
AAGATAACTCCACAGAAGGATCATACGCAGTAATTTCAGTAGATGCAAGGGCACCCTGATCGCCCGTATACAACTGTACGGGTAGAATGCGCTTCCGTACAACACCGGTATGATGCGTACGAATCGTGAGTTCCTGCCCCACATAGCAGCCCTTGCGGAAGTCAACACCCTTCATCATATCCATGTTGCACTCCAACGGAAGTGCCGATTCACGAACTATCTCAGACTGCCCTTCCGCGATACCATTCAGAATTCGACGCACGGTATAAGCTTCAAAGCTTACCTCCGAGCCAGCAACCTGAGTCTCGTCAGGAACATGGGACCGGAGATCTTCCGCGCCCGGAGTGATAAGCCGGGACCCGAACCCGGGAGCCCTGGTATCAATGCAGCCGGTAATCGAGGAGGATGGTGAGAATGGTGAGGTAGACGGGGACTCCAGGTTATATGCAGCCCAGCGGGGTTGTTCTTCGTCCGTCCAGGATGACCACACCGTGCGTTCTCCGTCTTCAAGAGCACGCATTTTTAACTTAGCGCGAAGCTTGTGTTTCTTAAGATGTTTCATCAGGCTCGCCACTTCGTTCTTGTCTACCTCAACCAGCCATGCGGGTTCGTCGGGCGACGCACTATCTGCTTGTGGGAGTGGATAGAGGAAAGCATCGTTCAAGACTCGGCCTTGAGAGTTGAGGAAAGCGGTATATGATCCGGTCCGACGGGTTGTGCGATTTGGGTCATTCGTAGTGAGCATATTCTGAGTAATAAGGCCCTGGAGAAATGTAGTGCTGTCGACGCCGGTGATTGATATTAGGCCCCGGTTCGTGAGGCGAGCATAGCCGGCCCGCGGCGGGGAAGACGGAGAGGCATCGCTTTTCAGCTGGGTGCGAGGGTGGATTGTCGTTGAAAAAAGGCGGCTGCGGCCCAAGAAGCTAGCATATACTGCGCGCATAGAAGTATTAGGGCGCACCATACTCATCGGATACCGCTATCAGGAAATGGATGTCAGTTCGGATGTAGGTTTACAAATCAGTCAAAGCTCCATGGATGAGATCAATTCACGGGCGGTGGAATGCGGCAGAATCATATACCTCTTAAATGACCTCACTCATTTGCAAGCCTTCAGACTATGGACCACTTTCTACAAGCTCTCAAGAAACAAAGAATGTAATCCATTATGCTATACCATCCAAAGCGCCTCGATACATGCCCTAGTCCAAAACTAGAATCACCAGTAGGAAAATCCCTATTACAAGAAAACCGATTATTTATTCCCCTTGGCTACCCCCTGCAGGAATCCAAGTAGGAAAGCTTTGTTATCGGGTAAAGCGGCACTGTTAGTAATAGAGGCTCCATTGTCTTCTGTCGTGGGAGATGCTCTGCTCATGCTAGTTCCGGTGGGGTAATGGACAGGCGAGAGCGGACTGACAACAGATGAGGTGGCTGTTGGCTTTTGCCCTGAAGCATGGACATTGGGTTCTCTTGGGGGTGAGATACTTGGAGATCCCGGCTGTTTGCCAAAAAGGGACAGAAGTGTCTCTTTTTGGGCAGCGGTTTGACTCGGTCGGCGATCAATGTTGCTTTCCTCTGGTCCGGTGCTGGGAATCTGGGACCCATCCTGCTGATCAGTACCGCCAGTATCTTTAGTCCGTACAGGGAGCATATGATCCATATTTTGAGAGCGACGTAGAATTTGTGGCTGGAAAGGTTTCGAGGGTTCCGATCTCTTCGCCCTGCTATCAGCGCGAGTTCGAGAGGAAGTCCACGAGGAAGATGCCGCGGCCGGGATAGGGAACTGTTCCCTCTTAGCAGCCTGGGGTCTAGCTAGGATTGTTACAGGTGAAGAGAGACCCTGTGGCTGTTTGTCTTTGTTGATCTTTCGATTTGACATGTTCTGGTTCTTGCCAGGTGGCTTAGCACTTGCATCAGGCCGCGGAGTATGTACAGGCCCCGTCGCCACCATCGAATTCGATAGACCGCCCCTCGGTGCCGAATTTGCGTAAGTAGGTGTTTGTTGGGTAGGACTATTACTATGGGGTCGTTGGAGAATTTGCTTTCTGACTGGAGAGTTTGTATGAGCTGCCAATTCAACTGGTGTTGCGCCAGAAGTAACTGGAGACCCCTTTAGAAGGCTTAACAGTTGATCCTGATGCTGTGATGATTTGCGCCCATTCGTGGCTGCCGGTTCAGGCTGTGGGGCCAAAGATGCGTGGGAGGTCTTGGGTGTTTTTGAAGATTCATCTTTGAAGACGCTCAGAAGCGCCAATGAATGGCTCGTAAGCTTCGGGGGTGGTAGCTTACTGGCAGGTGGCACACTCGCTCCTTGAATTTGGGGTGGCTGAGCTGGTTGGGAGAATGGGTCTCCAGTTTGCTGGTAAGGGGCCGCATGTGCTTGAGTTGGTGGTGCAGCATGTAATCCTGACGGCAAGCGTCCACCGTTGTAGAGCTGCGTAGAAACGTGCCGACGAGAGTAAGCAGCCATTCCACGGGGCCCAGCTGGAATACCATGTTGACTTATTAGTGGGGCTCCTTGAGTCAATGGGCGTTGTTGGTCTAAGACATGGTGGTGTATATGAGGTACGCCAGGGTGCTGTCGTGGTGAAAACTGTGCGAGATATCCAGCTTGTGAACTTTGACCTTGCACAGGAAAGCCCGGGAATAGGGTTTGAGTAGGATAAGGTTGATGTTGAGGAGGGACTGCTCCAGGTATAGCATCCGGTGGCGACTGTTGCTCGTTTCTTAGAACCTGTGAAGTAGGTTCGCGAGAGGACCCACTCCTTAAGAGATCCAAAAGAGCATCAGATTTGGAGGCATTAATACTGAATGCTTGTGGTGTTTCAGCGGACGGGGCAGGACTTTGTGTATGAACGAGGTCGTTGATATTTAAGAGACGTTTTAGGTGGACGGAGGCATCATGAGACGACGCGACCTCTGGCAAATCGCTAGGTGTAGCCAACCCTAGACGCTGACTGGGCGCCGTTAGGCCTTCATCCATCGACATCTCACCCTCGTGTTGCAGGACTTGGTTGGGCCCCATCTGCATCTTCACATCCAGTTTCTTCTGCTGGGCGATCCATTTCTTGAGCGGATGCATGAACGGCGCAACCATATAGAATTTATTTGCGTTGGCAACCGCGAAGCCCTGATCCTGTTGCTTATTCTTCTTCAACGTTGGCAGCTCCGACAATTTGTACCATTCAATCTTGCTTATTTCCTTCCTGGTACGAGGTTCAAAGTGGGCATCGCGAGCCACACCACGGAAGACATATAACCTCATATGCTGTTCTCTCATGGTGATTTCAATGAACTTGACATCCTTGTCATCCTTGACAAGTCCTGCTTCGTGGACATCATAGCCGGTTTCTTCGTAAACTTCACGAATAGCGCAATCAAGATCCTTCTCATCCTTGTTGATTTTGCCTCGTGGGAAACTCCAATTCGCACCCTTCTTCCAGCCTTTAACTAAAACTACCTCGTCCATGTCTTGGTCAAGCAATATGGCCCCGCGCACTGGAACACGGGTCTTATATGCTAAAAACTCGGAAAATGCTGTGATATGATGATAATGGGACCATTGTGACATGAGCGGGCAGTGCTGGAAGATGCGCAAGGCGAATGCCTTCAGGGACAGTGACGGAAGAGCCGGGTCCAACGGCCGAATGAAGTCCTCGTAAAACCATTGTGCTTCCTCAACCTGAAAACATATCCGTTCAACAGATTCAAGCTCCTCACGAGGCAGATTTATAATGAAGCGGACACACAGGTCATCCAGCCCTATTTGGGATCAACCGCGTCAGCATGGCTGTGATGAATGGGTATTCTTTTAGGAGACCAAACAAAAGGGAAGTAAGACATACAATCTTCTAAACGCATCTTTGTTTCTGTCATATTGCGCGACGTGCCTTAGCATTTCAACACTACCTAGTTGGGAAAGAGAGAAGGTCTCCAAAACCTGGGACGCGGAGAGAGAGAAGACGGTTTGGAGGGGACAGCACAGCGATGATGCAGCTTCAAGGAAGGGTGCTTGGCAAAGCGCCAACCCTGAAGCGTACAGTGGTGCGAAAGAAATGAGGCGGTGATAAGAGCAAACCACTGGTTTGTCAATCGGCAAGCAAAAAATTGAGCGACTCACAGGAAATTGAAGTAATGTGGTTGAATGTTGACTTGCCCCCAACAACCGAAGATTATGGAACTTGAATCATGGCAGAGGAGCTGCCGACCGGATTGCAACGCAGCCACTGGACGTGTGGCGCTGCTGCCCAATAGCAGCCCACTGTGGCTGGTGCATGATCATCCGAGTAGCTTTGACTATCATTATGTAATGGAGGTGGGTGGAACTTGGAAACGTGCGGGATGACGTCCTACCACGGGTCATGTCTTCTCCATGGGAAAGGGAACTGGACATGTTAAAAGCTCATCAACACACATGTTCTTGGCTGGAGCTTAAATGCTCACCTCAAGCTTTCCTTGATTGAAATATTTCCTACAGTTCATATCTCTCTGATCAGTTTTCTTGGTAAAGAACTCGTGCGCATCTCCCTTGCCATCTACTATACTAAGACACCAGCTTAGCGCTATACTCCCTTATCGTCCCTGTTGGTAAATTATATGATCCGGACAGGTGACGCAAAACATCCCTTTATCGCAATTTTACAATAACGAAAACTGGATTATTTAACTACAACTTGATTACAAAATCACGAGGTCATTTTCAAACAAGGTACAAGTCATGTCAGGCCCGCTTGTATCTTTAGTCGGGAAGAGGATCCTAGCAGAGTCGGCAAGAAATCATTTTGGAACAGAAGTGAGCTTTATACTGTCCCACATCTCCAAAATTCTTTTTTTTTCTTCATATATTCATTAGCTAACCATTGTATATATCTGACGCAGGACCCTTATTTTGAAGAGGTTCCGGCTTCGCGTTTGAATCGCGCATTCGGCAAAAAGACTCAAAAGCGACGGAAGGCGATTCCACCTGGCCTGTCTGAGAATGACCGCAAAGTCCTCACGCAAGTGAAACGTAGAGCGTACCGCTTGGACTTGTGTCTGTTTAGTTTGTGTGGTATTCGATTTGGCTGGAGCAGTGTTATTGCGTTGATCCCATTGTAAGTATTGATTGTGCCAGCAAGTCCGTTAATACTAACACCCATTCAGTGCAGGTGACGCTGCTGATGCCGCACTTGCGATGATGGTGGTAAATACCTGCGATAAAATTGATGGTGGGCTCCCGGCACGCCTCAGAATGATGATGTTGATCAACGTGATCATTGACTTCGCCATCGGCCTTGTGCCCTTCGTGGGGGATATTGCAGATGCCGTCTACAAATGCAACACAAGAAATGCGGTCATATTGGAGAAACACCTTAGAGAAAAAGGAGCCAAGGCGCTCTCGAAACAACGGAGACGCCAAGAGGATGATGCGGATCCAAGTTTGCCAGATGAATTTGACAGATACGACCGGACATTGACAGATGGTCCATCGAGGCATGAGAGCCATAGACACGGCAGGAACACTGGCTCCACCAAGAATAAACCAGCGGATCATCCACGCGAGAACCGAAAGCACACCAAATGGTTTGGTGGATCATCGCATCGCCAACACGACCTCGAAACTGGGGTCATCGACAGTTCTCAGAACAGTAGGTGAGATGATATTGGGAACGCATGGGCTCGGATTCGCGATTCGTTTTAAAGCGTTGCTGGTTAACAGATACCTTAGCTATAATATAGTTCTTTTTATTAATCTCATCTCGAATGGAAGTCTTTGCAATATCCCATTACGAGCTCATATTTGGACGGGACCGAGTGCATGCGTAGCAGAATTGAGGAAATTCACCCACGGCTTCGTTCATCAAAGGAGAGCCGCAAAAAGCGCAGTGAGGTAGATTGGTGGGCATTTGAGAGACATCGAGCTTGTTCGCGGTCCTCGTTACATTCAACATGACACCAGGATATTTCTCGCCCTGCGTCAGGACATATCGCATCATCAGCTCGTCAATAGACAAATTCTTGGTAAGAGTGTTTTCGGAAAGTGGTTCGTCTGGTACGATAAGGCTAGTGAGCTCCGGGAAGAAACTAGCATAATGTCTAAGCTCCGCGGTGAACAAGTCCCGCAGTGGGAAGTTGAACTCTAGGCCAAACGGAGACATCCCATCAGAGACTTGCCAGATCACTGAAGAGCCACGCCCTTTGGCAACACTAGCAAGAGTCTTCGCCGCAAGTCTACTGTCAGAGTCTCCCCATATAGCCGCATGGCAGCCAGATTTCTTTGCAAAAGCCACAACGAGTTGGTTCATCAAGATATAGTCGACATCAGCCTTAGAAGTGGCTGTCGTAATACAGGAGCGGAAGGCATTGAGGCGCTCAGCATCCGATAGTGAAGGATCATCCATAAATTCTTTGCCAGCATACTGCAATATGGTTTCCTTAATATCAGGAACAAGCTCAAAGACACTCTGGAATGGAACCCGAGTGAAGGAACACAAAGGGAACGATTTCTGAGCCAACTCAAAACCCTCATTGTGCGAAGGGTTTGAGGAGGAGATAGACGACGGCTCTATGATCAGAACATGCAGATCAAATCCCGCAGCAGCATGTGGTTTGGCGCGCTGGCTTTCAAGTTGACGATGCAATATGTGCAGCAGGACCGATGAGGAAAGACCGTAAGATAGAGGGAAGAGCAGCTTGCACGGCGTATTTTTTGGCAAATCTCTATTAAGGCGAAATTTCTCCATGCGCTTAAATACCTTGAAAGACACGAAACGTATATAGCATTCTCTGCAGCGAAAATGGGCAGTTTAGTATTTGCATTAATAACCCCGCTTGTAAAAATTGAAGTGAGTGAACGTACTTGCATAGACGCCGCCGCCGCAGTGTCAAAATGGCTTCTGCATCGCGGCAGTCCACACAGGGATCTAGCAATTCCTTTCCAGGCATTTTTCTTCTTCTTTCCCCTTAGTATAATCTGTCGTTCCCTGTCTTGTAGTTTCACTGGTGTTTAGTCGGACAAGGAAAAATTACGGGACGGGGCAGAAAGTGGCTCGGCGGTAACACTTTTTTAACTTTTGGAACTTTCTCCGTAGTACAGTAAGCACGGGCTTAGATAATATCGGCGGACGTCAACACGCGGCTTCTCCATCTCCAGTCAATTAGTGCAAGGTAGCCACGAATTCCTACCGCCTTACCGAGCCCGGTCGGAGTTGCAAACAACTTAGTGATCGACTGTTTCTTGGAAAGCCCATTATCGTCCCCCTTTCCCGCCTATATTAGCTTACTTCCTCCTCTCTTATGATTCTGTGGTTGTAAAAGAACTTTTTGCTCTCGGCATCTCCGGAGCACGCCTAGTACTACCGCTATCGAGCTCGCTCCTATTCAGCCACCACAATGAAAGGCTGGCTTCAGACATTATGTTTAGCTGCCTTGTTGGCAGGGCGTGTACTTGCAAATGAAGTGGAATTGGTGCGCTTACCATAAGAACCGCATTCGAAGCTGCAAGTTCTAACCGCCAGCTATTTTCTAGACACAGGATGAAGCTCACAGGCAACGATGTTCGGGGATGTACAGTCGCAAGGCTTGGGGCGGAGATGTTGACCCGTTCATTTTGACCAAATTTGTCAAAGATGGCGATGCTGGCGACAGCGATCCTCTCGTCAGTTTGGTGATTTTCGAATGGACCGACGAAGCTCTTATTGGAAGAGCTGTATCCGACGACGCCGAGGTATGTTCCTCTTGGTTTTATCCAGCGGTATCTATCAACTAATATACAATTCAGGAGAAGGAAACAATCTGCGATGAACGTAGTGTTGAAGCGAAGCTGTGCGAGGAGAAAGACATAGGTTCCTTCATACTTGCCGCGAACGCGAGCGACTCCAAATTCCCAATCATCTCCGAAACGATACACTTGAACAATCCTGTTGCGGTGAACTACCCTGTAAAGAAGACTGGGTTTTACTGTGTGAGCACTTATGGATATTCGGGTCGGGACTACAAGGCCGTCGTCGAGTTCAGGAATGCGTACGGTGAACTCCCGGCTGCGCAGATTGCAAAGCTCCCGTTTTACGGCGGCTTGACTATAGTCTATGCTCTCATTGGAGTGTATGTTAATGGAAACTTTTCGCAACCTCTCAGGCATTGTACTAACTAGGCATAGGTTCTGGGCTTTCTTATATGTACAGAACCGTCACGACATCTGTAGGTGACTTTGATCAATTCATTCCGACAATAGCTAACCCCCGACAGTGCCTGTTCAAAATTACATTACCGCTATATTAGTTTTTCTGATTGTGGAACAATTGATGACCTGGGGCTTTTACGGTACGTTACACCCATTGTGCAGTCCATCGGGTGTCCGTTCTCTAACAGTTCCTAGACTATCAAAACCGACACGGCTTGAATGTTGGCGCAAAGGTACTAATGGTTATTGTCGCCGTCCTTAATGCGGGCCGGAATGCTTTTTCATTCTTCCTCCTTCTTATTGTGTGTATGGGATATGGTGTCGTCAAGCCTTCCCTCGGCCGGACCATGGTTTACGTCCGTGTCTTGGCTATAACGCACTTTGTTTTCGCTGTGATCTATGCTGTTGCAAGTCTGTCGATCACACCAGACAGTGCCGGCCCGCTTGTTCTCCTCATCGTGCTACCTCTTGCCGGTACACTGACTGCATTCTATGTGTGGACTCTGAACTCATTGAACGCAACCATGAAAGATCTCATCGACAGAAAGCAGAAAGTGAAGGCATTGATGTACAAAAAGTTGTGGTGGTGCATCCTGGGCAGTATCATCGTCATATTCGGTTTCTTTTTCATCAATTCGATTGTCTTTGCTGGCCGCAGTGAGGCAAGCTTTGTGCCAGAACACTGGAAGACCCGGTGGTTTGTGTTGGATGGCTGGCTCAACCTCGTGTACTTGTTTGACATTGGATTCGTTGCCTATCTGTGGCGTCCTACTGCGAATAACAGACGATTCGCCATGAGTGATGAGGTAAGAAATGGCTCCGGCAAGATGACGTAAAATCTAAGACGGCCCGATGCTGATATGACCTACAGATTGCTCAAGATGATGACGGGTTTGAAATCCGGTCTTTCAACAGCGCCCTAGATGAGGAAGATGCACTTGGTGGCATTCCGGAGAACTCCGCCCATGAACAGCGTCGTGACCTGTCGCCTGTACCCCCTAAGCCTGTCCCGGCTGCGCCGCGCCAACGTGAATCGCTCGACGGAGAAACCATCTTTGCTGTTGGCGAGGATGGGGACAAATGGTCGGATGATGAAGATGATTCGTTCCGCGACTCGAGTGAAAGGAAGCGTCTTACAGGAAAGGACGCTTAAAAGTAACACATTACTTTGCGAAAGCCGGATGGAGAAGTCCTTCCGACCTTGTGACGATGATTTGTGACTGCATGATATGCATCACTTTGTACCGATATCATTGAGGATGAGAGATACCTTTATTGTCAACTATTTGAACGAATCAACGCATTTGGTTTTATTGATCCTTCGCAGGCATATTATGGCGTTTGGCTCGTTGGGTCGAGTGTTTGTTATTTCGCTTTCTTTTCTTCGTTTGGAATTATTAGTGTAAGAGAGAAAAACAAGGAAAAATATATGTAATCATTAGTTATTACAGTGACTTACTCAGTAGGACGGGAGAAAATTGAAGTAATTGCCTACCATTGCGTGTTTTACAAGCCCCATGTACATATATCGAAATCTAGGATAAAAAAATCAACAGCTAGTTTTACTAGATTTTTTGCCTTCATTTATACAGGAAGAAATTAAACAGCGGTCTTCTACCCGGTAAAAGAGTCCTTTCAGTAGGGCAGTGGAAATTCCATTCTCTAGATCTAATTTCAACCTATTCTATTCATACGCTTTTTTTAAATTCAAATTGCAACTCTCACGTAATATATAAGGAACCTCAGTCCACCAATTAAGGACTTTCGTTTGCTAGTCTATGTTGAAAGCCCTTTATCGTATGCAAGCCCTTTATCTGCTGTATTTAGTTCCATTTCTTCCCATTATTTCTCATTGATTTCTTTATCGGCCATTTGCATGATGATATGATCATGAGACTAGATTCAAAGAGGCCGTATTCTCTTTGTATAGTAGTCTATATAGGAGCGATTTTCCAGTTTTCTAGATAGTCCTTAAGGTAGATAAGTCAGTTGAACCAAAACGCCGATTCCTCTATCAAGAATTCCTTTCCATTTTCCAGAGTCTACGAGTAAGATGACCAATCAATGACGCTGATTTAGAGGTCCAGCCCGGGAGTGGGAGTGGCGTAACTCTCAGTTTATATAGATGTTCTGTACGTACTGGGTAGAGAGAGATATATTTTTATATCAAAAGACTTATCTTCAAAAAAAAAAAAAAAAAAAATTAGAGCCTTCCAGACACGCCTTTTTTGATTCATGAAATATTATTTTGACTCAGAAAGTTTCAATTTTCTGCAATACATAAACGTCACCCCTACCTTTCAGAGGGAAGGTTGCGTGGTTTATATACCCCATTACATCCTTCCTCGCAACTGATATTGTTAGAGCCGAAGCTCTATAGGGCAAAGAGGGCAGGCATAATGCTCTAATCTTCTATACCCCTATTTACCAAGTAAAAGTATTTCTCATTGATTGCTCTTGCAAAACCTATCTTCTACTATGGCATACTTTCCATGTCTTCTCATGTGGTTTGTTTTATTTAAAGTGCGCTGATAGCAACCCTAGCGAGATACTCTTGCACCTGTATGCACATCGGAAGCACCGAGAAATCAACAGGAGATATTACGCGTCCATGAATACTGATGAAGGTAACGCCCCTCGACGTGTTCGTTGTCGAACCCCCTCCAAGAAAGCCTCGCACGGCTGACCTTCTCTGACATAATTACTAACACCATACCTAGTGATTGGTGATTCAATTGTGCTACCCTCTGAATACACCTATCCAGCAATGAGCTTCGGTTTCAGTATCAGTGACCTTCTTACGGTCATCGAGATTGCCACCAAGATACGAAGGGAGTTCGTTGGTGCACCATCCCAGCTCAGAGCCCTTAGTGATGAGTACAGCTATCTCCCGAGCCTTGTAAGAACCTAACTGAATTGACTGTGCTAAGTCAGTATTCAATAGAGCTCGCAATCTTTCATTTGTGATTCAAGTCATTGAAATTGGTTTGTTTAGCAAGGAATTGAGCTCCATACAGAAGGTGGAACTGCAAGAAATTGCAAACAGCTGTCACTGTGTTTTGAATGAGATCTACACGACGACTAATGTCTATAGCGAGCTAGAATTATAGCATAGCACCGGGTGGATTAAGGTAAAGAGGGTCTGGAAACGACTAAAGTGGGAGCTAGATGATATCCACAACCTTCGGAATCATATCAGTAGCAACATTAGTCTTCTCAACGCTTCAATGGACGCTTTACCCGAAGCAACGTTGCTGGGTTGATACATCGCGAAGATGACAAGGAGCGTCGAGCTATTCTTGGCTGGCTCTCCCTATTGAACTAAGCTGCATAGTAAAGTGACTGTCTGAATCGAAGCAAGCCAAGGACGGGAGAATGGTTCCTATACTCTGCCAAGTTTCAAAACTTGATTGACACACCAGAGCAGACATTGTTCTGCCCTGGTATCCCTGGAGCCGGCAAAACTATCATGATGTCTTTGGTGGTCGATGAATGTTACGGAAGGTTAGTGATATTGGTATTGCATTCATCTACTTAAAGTTCAAGAACCAATGAACATTGAGCGATATGCTCTCTTGTCTATTGAAACAGTTGGTTCAGGGACGACCATCCGTGCCTAGCTGCGCGAAAGTTATCTATGATCAGCACTATCGGCGAGGAACACGACCATCGGTAAACGAGGTAGTAACTCAATGCTTATATTCTGTCACTAGCTTGTTAAGGATAATCTAGGTTCCAAGAATAAAACTGGGAAGACCCCCATATGCTGGGCATTTGAAAATTGTTGGAGGCCGGTAGTCAAACTCCTTCTTACTACCTTAGGTATATTTGACAACCACGAAAGAAGCACTGGAAACTCTTTGACCACGAAACCCGGCTTTGAACTTTCCACAGTCGAAAACGAGTTGAGAGATTTGGGAGTGGGCTATACAGAGCTCCTGTAGGAAGAGAGTGGCTTTATGTCAGGCTGAGCAAATAGTTTTGCGTCGTACTCTCCATGTATCTGGTTTTCTGACGAGACGTTTGTTTATTGGTATCCAGAAGCCGTGAGTCTTCGAGTTTCTCTATATGAAATTGAACGTTTTAGTTAAAGTGTATGTTAAACCGGCAAGGAGAATATTTTTAATGTAGTGGATGGTTTGAGAGTGGTGATATTCGATTTACCCCTACCTTGAGAATGGATTTATTCCAGTCTACTATTGCATACCTAGTAGAGCAAGGTATAGAAAGCAATATACATTAAACGCACCCCAATCAGAATAAAAACCAGCTACCCAAAAACGGCATCACAAACGAAGTTCATTCACTTGCCTTCCACATTTAATTCAAATGGTAGCACCTCCCCCCCCCACAACACGTGGGGTATGTCTAATCCCGCACGTGAACAAGTAGGCAGCTTCAGTCTCCCAGCAGCAACAAAAGGCAATTTATCCCGTCGGAACATTAAAGACACTCAAATATGTCCAATAATGACCGCCTGACCTCCACAACTTCAACCACTAACTACGAAAATGGCCTCGAAACGAGCCACTCCCTCGCGACCGCCCTCGTGAACAGATGCCACCGCCTCATCGGCGAGCTAGACGCACTCCGAATCCTCCTCGAGCAAACCCAGCGCAACCCCCAACTCGTCGAGATCCGGTCCCTACGCTCCAACGTGCTCTCAGAACTGCGGACTCTCGAGAAGGTAGCGGATCAGATCCGGGACGTGCCTGCCGGTGACGACAATGAGGAGGTCGAACCTCGGCTGATGCATGCGCTGCGGTCGTCTAATTTGCCGTTTTACGAGACGGTGTGGAATATTGCGAAAGGGTCTTGTAGTGGGTTGGTCGCGTTTGGGAAGAGGTTTTATTGGGCCCCGGAGGAGGCTACTGGTGCGGGGAAGAAGAGGCCGAATAAGAATAAACGGAAAAGTGTGTTTGTTGATATTGTGGCTGATGATGGGGAGGAGTGGGTGAAGGTTTCTACGATTTCGGAGACGAGACTTTTGTTTGAGATGGCTAAGAAGGGGTGGGAAGGGGAGTCGGATACCGAATCCGGTGAACGGGTTGTTTTACAGAATTATGATGGTGAATATGGTTCTGATGAGGATGAGGATGATGAGATTGAGTTGGTGAAATTGGCGAGGGATATGAGGAGGGCTGCCAATTGTGCGCGAGTGAACTACAAACATCCTCGTTTGAGGTTAGTGATTCCGAAGATTGAAGAAGGCGAGAGCCGTGAGATTGGTGATCTATTGAAGGTGATACGAAGCTATGGTGTCACTGTGGAATGTGGTGAGAGTGCACTGGCTTCCGATGCGAGTGCTGCGAAGGGCAACACAGCTGCTCGGACGGATCTCGGCCACCTTCTTCCTACCCCGTTCAAGAATTTCACCCCCACTTTGAACGTGGATTGTACATTGTTGCTCGCCTTGGTATCGGATCTTTCCCATTATAAAAACTTGGTGCCATTGCCAGGTTATCATAGGGCCATCATCCAGCAGCTCGAGTTTGAGCGAGAGCGCCCCTTGCTGACTACAGAGCTCTGGCCAGCAATGGATGGGCACAATTTAGTTTGCACCGAGGAGGCCGCAGGGCGTATGCGCGACATCGTTGATACCATTGGTACCGACACCGAGAAGAGACGAACAGAGATAATATTTGGTGACCTTCCATTCGATATCCAGGAGGCGAAGTCTGTCATTGAGAAATTTCGGGAATTGTCCGATTATGAAATACCGCCACAGTTGAAGCTGCCAATAAAGGTGGTTGAAGCCAAGTCTGTGATCAATTCAGTGATAGAACAAGCCAAACTTCCTCCAGTGTCGCACAAAGTGGCGGAGATTCTGTCTGATATCAACCACAGCGTTTTCTTTTATGGATGGGTTACTGGGATGACGACTATATCGAGCAATCGCACCGTGATTAAACAGATCGAGGCTATTGTTGAGGAGCATAGGAATGGGGACGAAAATTTGGAGGGACCTCTGATTTGGGTATGCGATACAGCCAGAAGCTTGATTGGTAAAGAAAAAGGCCGGAAAAGCTAGAAATCCTTTGTTGAACGGAGAGAATAGAGAATAATAGCTCGACAGTCGAGACCAGCTTATCAGCATATCAACTCCATCCCAAGCCGCTCCGCCTGCTGAACAGGTATGGAGGTTGCTGCAATACTAATCTCGTCGATCTACTAGCTTGCGTCGGGGTCCGGATCACTGCAGCCTAAAGTTATTTCTCAGGGGCTCTGGAACCCTCTTCTGGTAACCAGAAGACAACATCCTTATCAGCAGTAGCCATCATATTGTACCTCGGGTTATACTCGATCAAAGCAGTCCGGCTGCGATGAGGCAACTTGTAAATTGGCTGTAGAACGCAGTTCGAATCTGGAGGCTGCTGCATGTCCCAAACAAGAACATCTGGGTGATCACCTGAGCCTCCAATGACATATCGTCCATCTGGAGTAAAGCAGGCGTCACCCTGACCAAGAGGTTTTCCTGTTGTGGAAACTGGTGCGGCTCTTCCAGGCGATCCGTTTCTACCAACCAAGAAAGCTTTCACGCTGCCTTCAAAGGCATCAAGGATGAAGTGCCCATGGAAGTCAGTTCCGACCAGCAGATGCTTCCCGTCATTCGAGAACTCGAGGCGGGTCCAGGCCCTTCCACGTGTGGAAGGGGTGTATCTTTCTTCGTAAGGCGTAAGATCGAAAGTGGAAAAGGGAGATTTATCATAATTGCGGAAGTCGTAGAGAAGGACCGAGGAGGTGGACTGAGACGCAATCGCAATGACAGAAGCAGAAGGATCGAATGCAGCAAGGTAAGGTGTAGTAAGCTTTAGTTTCCCCTGCGCATTTCTTGAGCTGAGATCCCAGAGTGCAACTGTGTTGTCCTTTGAACATGAAACAAACGAGTCGCTGCCCGGAGAGACGGCCAAACATGTCACTTTGTCTGTATGACCGGAGAAGTAACGTACGTATCCTTCATTGTGCAAATTGAGCAATCGTAAAGAATCTAAATGATGTCAGCAAATCTCATCAAATGTGACGATCAATAGTGAACGCATACCATCGACTTTTGTACTTGCGTGAAGGACTTGACGGGAATGATGCGTGAATCTTGCTAGATGGGCTCCATACTTCTTGCTAGGAACCGATTTCGTAGATTTGCCTTCCTTCACATCATAAATTTGAATTGTCTCATCGTCCCCTGAGGACACCACGTAGTCACCCTGGTCGTCGAAATCTAGCGAGGTTACATAATTGGACGAATCTTGCTTCGATGATTTAAACGCCTAAAGTTGACAAGTCATTTACACAGATCGCGCAAACAGTAGGGAAGCTCCTGTACAAACCTTTGTGGGACGAAAGCTACGAATAATATCCGACACTTTCTGGCATGGAAGAGGAGTCTGTTGCTGCAATTGGGGTTGCGGCGGCGGGGGAGGCGGCGGTTGCTGCTGAGCTTCCACCATTTTCGAAGACTGTGCGGCAATGGAAGAAACTGATGACTGGAGAGGTCAGGGCGCGCTAATCACAACAGACAGCAAGCTAAAATGATCTATGGGTATAGTGCTCTTCGCTTTATCATGAGCTCCGGAGCTGAGCTTCCTTATGGAGAACCGCGATGCTCCAGGAAATTTGGCGCGTTTGTCTTAACTCCGAGAGAAATAACGTTATTCCATTCCGGCGGTTAGTGTCGGGGCACCGACTGGTCGGCTAGCCCCGATGGTCGGAGCCCGCTGGCAGGAACCCCATGTCGGAGCCAATCAACAATCCGAAAATCCAAATCAGTAAAGCTTAGACTGGATCTTCTTCGTTCTTACCGGGGAGATCAATGCTCCCTATCTGACTTTCTGTCTTTTGCTGAATAGTTTCTTTAAACCTAAATCTACCTGGCCTTCTCTCCGTCGAGCCTCCCGCAACCCCTCGTGATTCCTCGTGATCTCTTCATCCGTTGTTCCCATCTAATTTGGCAGTCTAGCCCCTCCTACACGCGGAGAAACTAGCACTCCCTCCGCTAACGGAGGCTATCCGTCAGTCATTAGAGAATATGTCGACAACAACAGGGTATGTCTTTCTGTATAACACGACAATTTAGGCCCAACCTTTGCTAACGCTCCGCTTACCAGAGCGTTCATTGCAGGAGGAATCGCAGCATGCGGAGCTGTCACAGTGACTCACAGTTTTGAAACTGTGAAGATTCGGTATGAACCTCGTTTCGACACTCTTCGGATCTGGCACTGATATCGCTCCTGCCGTAGGTTACAGTTACAGGGAGAATTGCAAACAAAGTCTGAGGCGGTCAAGAAATACAGGGGCGTCTTGCACGGTGTTAAGGTCATTTTACAGAATGAGGGTCCCCGTGGGCTGTTCCGAGGCATCGGATCCGCTGTATGTGTTATCTACGGTTTTGGAAAACATAAAGAAACGGAAAGCTGACCGATGACTCAGTATATCTATCAAGTGTTGCTCAATGGTTGCCGTCTAGGCTTCTACGAACCCTTGCGCCAAGGCATAACGACGTCGATATATCAAGACGCTCAAGTCCAGTCGCTGGGTATTAACGTCTTTGCTGGCGCTGCTTCAGGTATCATAGGTGCTGCTGCAGGATCTCCTTTCTTCCTAGTCAAGACTCGCCTGCAGTCTTACTCACCATTCCTTCCGGTCGGTACGCAACACAACTACCGCAACTCGTTTGATGGACTACGAAAGATCTACACTTCCGAGGGAGTTGGCGGACTTTACCGAGGTGTCAATGCAGCTATGATTCGTACAGGTTTTGGTAGCTCAGTTCAGCTGCCTACCTACTTCTTTGCGAAGCGTCGCTTGACGAAGCATTTGGGAATGGAAGAGGGTCCGGCTCTTCACCTTGCCAGTAGTACGGCTTCCGGATTTGTCGTGTGTTGCGTCATGCACCCGCCTGGTAGGTTGCGATATCTCCGCAGCGATGGTCTACCAGCTAACTTGTGAATCTAGACACTATCATGTCGAGAATGTATAACCAGACCGGTAACCTCTACAAGAGCGCGTTTGACTGTCTGTTCCAGACAATCCGCACAGAGGGCTTGCTTGCTATCTATAAGGGCTATTTCGCTCATTTGGCCCGTATCTTGCCTCATACTGTAAGTGGGGATCAACATGAAATCAGACATTCGGTTCAAGCTCGCTAACTTGATAATAGATCTTGACCCTCAGCTTGGCCGAACAGACCAACAAACTCATGCGTAGAGTTGAGAACAGATTTCTTTCCGACGACTTGAAAGAAAGACTGTAATGGGACTAGAGATCCATCGAGACCCATACAGTAAGATCTTATAATAAGAAGGGTATGGTTGTTCAGTCATTTAGAATATCGGAGTGATGCGACTACATCAGCAAGTGTTGACTTATAGGGATTGTATATAGAAGGCGTTAAATCATGATTTCTCAGGTCATATTACCCTTTAGATTCTGTATATATGAGCCAATAAAACGTTTAGATGATCATTGGAGTTACCGACCCTATACTACCTTTTATACAATGTAGCCATTCTGCATTCTCCTATCTTATTTGAAAGCATATTGGCAGGTATGCATCTACTAGTAGGCGGTATGTGCGGACAACGAGATTCCGATCGGTGCACGCGGATCTGATCCGATCGTGGATGTGGCACTAGTTCTGGGATATCCAAGGTCTTTCATAAATGGCGATTTACTGTCATTGGTAGCATATGCTCCGAATCAGTCCCTGGCAGTCAATTATAGACTTCGACGTCTATAAAGAAGAGCCCTACCGACCAAATATTGATGAAGCGCGCTTACAGTTGTGCCACCGCGTGTCAACACCCATAACGTCATCAAATATTATTAAAAGTATAGTAAGCCATGACAAAATCACTAGTCCCACTTTAGAAGCATTAAATCCGAGTAACAGCTAGTTAGAACCGGCAGGCAGACTCCTTGCAGGACCCTATATCCGTAAACCCGCGTTGGATGCCTAAATAGGCTGAAGCTGTGGGCTGAAAATGACAATACGCCCGAAACACCCACTCGCGTCGCGCCAACCCTCAGGAATTCTGTACCTGCACTAACACTAGGAGATCTCAGCTGCGGACTTGCTGTATTAGGTATAGCCGTGGATGTCCTGTGGGTAGCTAAATGTACCATGACGCCACGAGTTGATACGAAACAAAGCAAGAATTAGGAGGGAAGAGTCAATAATTTGGAAGATTTATCGATGTGCTCTATGCATATGGTTACCCATTACAATATCAGTCAAACAAGGTTGCATTTTGTTTGTATGGGGTAACTTTGGAGATCGACCTGATGACGAATTGATCTCATCAGATAAGATAAAAACCCTAGTCGAGTGAGGGTGTTGACACGACCACATTTGGCGTTCTAGATGGCAACCATGTCTAAGTATGTGGAGACGTAACTCTAGAAGGTTTGATCAGTGGAGGATCCAAAACACCGGATGGCCGAAAAAGCTAGTGGTCTGACCCGAATGTAAGGGCAAGCAAGGCATGAAAGATGCAATGGACCGTGTAGACGCGTCCATAACAGCGGATACACCTGCCAGCCATCGGTTTGAAAGCGCGCCAGGTCACGTGCGACGTGACTTAGCCCGTCGCGCTAACGATCACGCTCCTCGTCTAAAGTAAGTATTTCTGCCGGCTCGCCCTCTTCTTTTGTAGGTTTTTTTTCTCATTCCAATCTTCCAGTCAGAACTATTGGAGGTTTTCTGAGTCTGCATGTTCAATTCTTTTTTCACATTCATCTAGAGATACTTAGACACTATCTCATAATGTCCGCACAGCTCACTCCGTCCAAGCAGGTACGTGATGTCACGTCTCGCCTCCCAAGTCGACGCGTCTATAGGACCTAAAGAACTAACCACATCCATTGGGCAGGCTGCATCCTCGCTAGAGAACCTCAAGATGACCGACTCGCCTGTGAAGAAGCTCAATTTCGAGGCTGTAGGCAAGGAGAATGCTCCTTCCTCTTCCTCAGTCGTCGACGCGCCCGCCCCCAAGACTGTTGCTGAAAAGCCCACCGAATCCGCCAAGATTATCCAGAGCATCAAGGAAATGGAAGCCGAGGAGCCCCTGCTCCAAGAGAACCCTCATCGTTTTGTTCTGTTCCCAATCAAGTATCATGAGGTGAGTGATACCACATTCATTACGCGTCACGCGTTAAGTGGATTTTTCCTTACTTGGCCCTACCGCTCCCCACCCTAGATTAATACAATATGCTAACGGTCGTTTTCTTTGATTATACAGATCTGGCAAATGTACAAGAAGGCCGAGGCTTCTTTCTGGACCGCCGAAGAGATTGATCTCTCCAAGGATCTTCACGACTGGCACAACCGCCTGAACGATGACGAGCGCTACTTCATCTCCCACGTCCTTGCTTTCTTTGCTGCCTCCGATGGCATTGTCAACGAGAACCTGCTTGAGCGTTTCAGCGGAGAGGTCCAGGTCCCTGAAGCTCGTTGCTTCTATGGTTTTCAGATCATGATTGAGAACATCCACTCGGAAACTTACTCTCTTCTAATTGACACTTATATCAAGGAGCCCAAGCAGCGCACCTACCTCTTCGATGCCATTGACAACAGTATGTTGATAATTAAATACCCTTTTTATGTATTGTTACTGACAAAAAACAGTTCCCTGCATTAGAAAGAAGGCCGACTGGGCTATCAGGTGGATCCAGGATAAGGAATCGACCTTCGGTCAGCGTCTCGTGGCGTTCGCCGCTGTCGAGGGTATCTTCTTCTCTGGATCTTTTGCCTCCATCTTCTGGCTGAAGAAGCGTGGCTTGATGCCTGGTCTCACCTTCTCTA
The DNA here is from genome assembly GCA_001696595.2 of Aspergillus hancockii. Lineage (NCBI taxonomy): Eukaryota > Fungi > Ascomycota > Eurotiomycetes > Eurotiales > Aspergillaceae > Aspergillus > Aspergillus hancockii. The sequence continues at coordinate 113,904 of MBFL02000074.1, forward strand.
ACGAGCTTATCTCTCGTGATGAGGGTCTCCACACTGACTTTGCTTGTCTGCTATTCTCTCATCTGAAGAACCGTCCCGATCCCCAGGTCGTGGAGGACGTTATCGTGGAGGCTGTCGCCATTGAGAAGGAGTTCTTGACTGATGCTCTTCCTTGTGCCCTCCTCGGCATGAATGCCACCCTGATGTGCCAGTACATCGAATTCGTTGCCGACCGTCTTTTGGTCGCCCTTGGCAACAAGAAGTACTTCCAGGCCACCAACCCATTCGACTTCATGGACAACATCTCCCTGGCTGGTAAGACCAACTTCTTCGAGAAGCGTGTTGGTGACTACCAGAAGGCCGGCGTTATGGCCAGCACCAAGAAGGATGCCAAGCAAGAGGCAAGCAACAGCGGGGGGGACGGCCTCAGCTTCGACGAGGACTTCTAAACAAAATTCACGAATATACCCGGCTGGGTGCTTGCTGGCACCTGCCATCAGATACGAGCTAATTTCCCTTCTCTTTTTTATTGCTTGGTTGCGTGTTATTGATTTATGAGGTACTTGAGGTATACGCATGGGTTTGGCGTTGGATCGGCGGCTTTTTTTTAGTGTATTGTCAGTGTTGTGTTTGACATTCGACCCGTGATGGGATGGATGGGCAGTTGTCTGTATTTAGATAAATAGGATATCAATGTATATTCAATTGGATATTTCATAATATATTCGAAAAGCCACTGGTTTGCAATTGCTTTTGATTTGCATTGAGATAATTCCTCCCTTGAGAGGCACGGAACAAGTCGGAAACTGTCTATGTACATCACATACATCATTAGAGTATGAAGTCCTTCGAATATCTGTCAGTATCTGAGTCTGTATCCCGCCCTTGTCCTTCTAAACGAAGAGGCTAAAAGTCCCTAATCCGCGCTCCACAAGACTGGACAAAACCCCCGACTCAGCCCGCACCGACACCCGGCTCAAGCCAAACGACCAGGATAACAGTCCCCGTTACACCAAAACACCCACAGCCAACCATCGCAGCCGGCACAATCGAAATCCCCCAAGCCATGGGAATACCATAAGACCACCAGACATCCAATCCTCTCTCCCCCATCTCTAAAATCACCTCTTCCCCTTCCCACCCTTCTTCTTCCCCTTCCCACCCTTATTCCCCTCCACCTTCACAGGCATATCCGCAGCCCCCTCCTCCGGCGCATCAACCATCTCAACATCACCCGCCGCTACAGGCGCCGCCGCATTCGACAACCCCAACGCAGCAACATCAGCTCCACCAGCTAACTTCCCCAGAGACATAATCAACCGCCCTACCTCGGCGCCTTTGTTCGTGCGGTATTTGAGACAGATTCCGGAGGTCGGGTTGAAGGTTTTTAGAGTTAGGGTTGCAATTGGGGGCGCTGGGGGTTGGTCTGTGGGGTTGATGGAGGAG